>MJUU01059394.1:71193-85505 GCA_002080025.1 Modiolus philippinarum | reverse complement strand
ACTCTAAAAAGTTGAAATGATTAGATTTTAATTTCTTGGTATTTTTCTGTGAAAATGGTTAAACGTCTTTCTTTATTTTGGTCTTATATCAAATAAAATTCAACAGTTACGTAAAATTCCTAATTGGGTAAAGTAAAATGCCACAATTGGCGTAAAGTAAAACGCTTTAAGAACAATTGTAAGTTGATTTTACTACAATTTAACAGTTGGAAGGAAAAGTAATCTTAACCTATAAATGATGTAATGAAATGTAAGTCATCCAAGGGTATGTTCAGTCACTGTTGCAATTGTCTCTACAGAAGTTTTACAGTCGTTACCATGATTTGACAGACCGTTACAATGTTTCTATTTCACATATGAGAATAGATATCTTTGGGTAGATCCAGAGTTGATTACTGGACTGATAAACACCGACTGTGACAATACCGGACTTTTCACATTTGCAGTGTGACGGGTGCCACGCGTGGAGCAGATCATACTTACCATTCCGGAACACCTTATGATACCTCAGTTTTTGTAGGGGTTCACACTGTAAGTGCCTTAGTTTTGTGTCGTTTTTGTTTTTTTTTAGGTTATTTGTTTTGTCTTTGACATGCTATCTGAATTCGTGTTGGATATGATTTGCCGAGATTTTTTATTATTGATTTTGGAATTCCCCCTTTAATCAGTCTTGCTTCGGTATTCGTTTGCAGTGCTAACTTGGGTTAAGAGACTGGCTTGTGTAAAGATCTGATATAAGATGTGTTAGTTCGTCTACAAAAGTTTCGAGAGCTGATTTAGAACCCCGGTACAGAGTTTTCCATAGATATCTGGAATGTATGATGCATTAAAATATTAATGATAAGGACAGACATATACCTATGTCTATAAATTTAAGTTGCTGTGTTTAAAGCTAGCAACTGTCCATTATCATATCCATGTCTGTAGAAAATGAGCACACCAAAAAGTCATTAGAGGAAGCTTTAACTAAATAAAATAAAATCGCTTCAAAATTTTTCTGATAATACTTCCTTGAAATTCAAACGGCTATCTAATCAAATCTCCAAAATAGGTCTGATCAAAGCTGTATATATATATATATGTTTAGTCAAAAACAATATTTACATCTATCTTGTTCTTTCAAAGTCACCAAAAATACAAAAAAACATTATATATTTCGAAGATATGCTAATTAACCTATGCTAACTGATTCTGCGACTAAACAGTACTTCAGTACTTTGATTTATTTTAATTCTGCAATTGTATTGTGGTTGAGATTTTAACCCCAGTGAAATGAATTGGTTGCTTCATAATCATATATATACATGTACAATTAAAATATAATAAGTTTCTCTTTTCTAGCAAACGAAGTCTAAGTGTAGTTGATAAATCAAGAGACAGATATTATCCTGGTTCTGAACATATTGAACTGAATTATCTTTAGCTTACTACATAAATCTTTAAATTCTTAAATTGTTGATTACTGTACAGTTAAGTTCACTTCATACCTAAAAATAGCTTTTTCGATACAACTCATCATCATGAAGCTTTACACCAAATATCAAATTATTCCCAGTTGTAGAGGCTAAGAAAACTTTGACGAAAATTTTCATCCATAGAGTGGTATCATAAAAAGTTAAAGTATCGGCAAGCAGGAAGTAGTAACAGGGCAAACCTGAAAATAGCTTACACGATACAACTCATCATCATGAAGCTTTACACCAAATATCAAATCATTCCCAGTTGTAGAAGCCAAGAAAACTTTGACGAAAATTTTCATCCATAGAGTGGTCNTCTTTGTACTGGGTACCTAAGTTACATAAATGCCCATACAAAGAACGATACATCGCTGGATCTGCCAAATGCTCTACAAAACCTATATCTAAATTGCTAACCTCCATCTTGACAGCTGTTAAAAAATGTTGACCATCCATCCCCTGTTTTACATTATTTTTGTCAACAAGCATAACACAACTGGAAAAGTATTCCAACGAACACTGTCATCCGTTGCCAGACAAAGGCCTTGATTAATAAGGCGGTTACGGAGAAAACTATGTCTAATGAGAAAGTCTGTATAATTTGTGCTGGCTCTTGTGGTAAACATGCACTCCGTAAGCAGGAGAAGCCGATATTTTACTGTCTTTTTTTAGAGAATTTGATAATTTTGAAATTAAAATCGTCCCTTTTGTCGTTGATCTTAGTACTGAGATGACCATTTTCGTAAAATTCAAGATTTAGGTCCAAAAAAGTTGTAGATGTAGGGGGTTTCTTTTGTTTCTTTCATATCTAGTTCTGGTGGCTATATAAATTGGATCCATTTAGCAAAAGATGCGTTATTAATGGAAAGAACATAATCATATAGGTGAGATTGAAGGATCTAGCATCTGTTATTTTATGATATTTTACGAGTCGCTGAAGAAATTCAGTCTCGTGAGAATATAAAAACAAGTCTGCGAGTAGAGGAGCATAATTAGTGGAAATTTGTATGTCAACTTGCGGCAGAAAGTTGAAGAAAGTTCGGGGATATTGTTTTCGCCTCAGCCTGTCTGTGTCCGTCTGTCCGAAACGATGTGACGCGAACTACTCCTACATTTTTGGGATTAGGGTTCTAATTTGTTATAGAATTGTTGCACATATGCTGCAGATGCGCAATAAAGTTTCGGATTTTTGATATTGGTGTTAATGCAAACAAGAGGCCCCAAGATGTCGATTTTGCCACATGTTGCATGTGACCCGAACCCCTCCTACAGTTTTAGATAAGGGAATTTAATTTTGTTGCCGAATTGTTGCATTATTATTGCCGAATTATTGACATATAGTCTGTAGATGCGCAAAAAGCTGACGGATTCTTTTATCTTTATTTTGGTGCAAACAAGAGGCCCAAGATGTCAATTTTGTCAATCAAATTTCTCTTACATTTTTGGATTTAGGGATAAAATCTTTTTGCAGATTTGTTGCATTTAGTCTGTACATTTACAATAAGCTTTCCGAATTTTGACTCCGGTCCAACTTTGGTAAATTTCCTAAAAATGTCAAAGACACATATTTTTTTTTAAATTTGGCATAGAATGTTATATTCTGAAAAGTGCTTTTGCTAGTGCCGGTACCAAGTCCAGCTGTCCCGATTTCCTATCGTTGTTTACGTTTGTCTTTTGTCTTGTTTGTGTTTTTCCTGTTTAGTTCCCTGGCATATTGTGGCATGTGATTGTAATTTTAAGCCATTGTAGATGTTTCCTGTTATCTCATCTTTTACATTTGTTAAAAAACGTAATTCTAAACACTTAGTATTCTTAAAGGTGTTTCCATTTTTGGCAAATTTCTTGAAAGTCTCAAAGATCATTTATTTATTTATTTTTTCTAATTCTACTTAGCAACCGTACTAAAATTGTTTGTGTAATTTAGGACAAACATTTGTATCAGTTGGATTTCAAAAATATTCCAATTTTGGTATATTTCCCGGAAGTGTCTCAAAGACCACTTATTTTTTTGGAATTCTACTTAGAAACGATATTCCAATTGTATGTTTAGTTAAGGACAATCATTTTTATCAATTGGATTCCCAAAAATATTTGATTCCATTCTTGGTAAATTTCCTGAAAGTCTCAAAGACCACTTATTTTTTGGAATTCTACCTAGAAACGATATTTAAATTGTATGTTTAGTTTAGGACAAACATTTTTCACAACTGGATTTCAAAAATATTTGATTCCGATTTTGGAAATTTCCTGAAAGTCTCTAAGACCATTTATTTTTTTAGAAATCTACCTAGCAAGCGTACATAATTGTTTGTGTAGTTTAGGATACACATTTTCATCAATAGGATTTCAAAAATATTTGATTCCAATTTTGGTAAATTTCTCGAAAGTCTCAAAGACCACTTAATTTTTTTTTAATTTTACCTAGAAATGATATTTAAATTCTATGTTTAGTTAAGGACAAACATTTTTATCAATAGGATTTCCAAAAATATTTGATTCCATTCTTGGTAAATTTCCTGAAAGTCTCAAAGACCACTTATTTTTTGAAATTCTACCTAGGAATTCTACCTAGAAACGATATTTAAATTGTATGTTTAGTTAAGGACAAACATTTTTCACAATTGGATTTAAAAAATATTTGATTACAATTTAGGAAATTTCCTGAGAGTCTCTAAAACCATTTATTTTTTTTAGAATTTTATCTAGCAAGCGTACTTAAATTGTTTGTGTAGTTTAGGATACACATTTTCATCAATAGGATTTCAAAAATATTTGATTCCAATTTTGGTAAAATTTCCTGAAAGTCAAGGACCGCTTATTTTTTGGAATTTTGCCTAACAAAAATATATCCTAGAATTCTTTTAGTAAAAATAACAACTATTAATTGTTAAATTTCAAAAAATATTAAGACAAGTTATTCCCAGAATGCATAACAACTATTTTTATTTTATGTCAAACAGGGAGTGCAGAGATAGCTGTCGTTTCCGACAACTTCTAATTTATTATTACGAAGCGTGGTATACAGTGTGGGAAAATCAAATGTTTTCAGAGAACGTATTTGAGAAAATGAACGGGATTTCAGATTTTCCACCTGCTCATGAGAGGTAACTCTTTGAAATACGTGTACAACATAACCAAGTTTAATGTTTACTATGCAACTTCGGTATTTTTGTATACAGTATCCACATGTAAATTATGTCACTTCGGGCAAATATAGTTTCACAGTATGTTTGATGCCCGTCTTTGACTGGATAAAAAAATCTTAGTTAGTTCAAAAAGTAGTTCAGTAGTTGAGACAGTTTCTTTCCTTATATGGATTTTTTTTGTGATTTTGTAACCCAATATAGGTATGGCATGTCTTGGCTGTTATTTTTAGTATGGATATTCAACTAGGACATGACTGGCCTGTGATTGGTAAGAATTTCAGCTTTGAAAAAATGAAACTATTTTGTATAGAGCACTAAGTGGTGCATTGTGATCAATGCCTATGAAAAAACAAGAGGCTCTAAAGATGGCACTTCCGATAGGATCCAATGTTAATTGTGTTCCCTGATGGGGGCCACCATGGATGAGATGCTTGCAGACATTAGTGTCATTGTTACTAAATTCGGTTCCAATTAGACAATCTGTTTCTGAGAAGAAGATCATGAATGTGTTTGAATGTGTTATCACTTCCAACCCATTTCAGACCACCTTTCAAAACAATTTGATAGAGGTTCCCCTTGTAACTTATGTTATAAATACTGCTGAAGTCAAAACATTACAAGACCTTTGTAAGAATACTTTGGCAAGAGTTTTCCTTCTTTACTAGTCCATAAATATATAAAATATTTATTACAGTAGTTTGTCTTTAAATGCAGTGCGGAGTTGGTAAAACAATTCCCCGTGTAAGAGATGTATAGTCTTTATTTTTCTTAGATATGGTGTACTCCTATATGATTTCCTATGTTTACTTTGTGTACTCCTATATGATTTCGTATGTTTGGGTTCTAGTGCTGCTCATGGGGAATAGATTTCCGAAATGGCCATACAACCCATAAATATAATTGCAGTTGGAGTTAACATAGGTGTTATGGTCTCATGTTCATTTACTCCATATCCTTTCATAACATATTTCATACAGGAGTTTAGTCTTTAAATGTAATGTTGAGGTGGTAAAACAATTCCCCGTGTTAGTGATGCATGCTCTTTGTTTATAGATGTGGTGTATTTGTACATGAGATTATATCTCATGTGTACATCGTAGTTTTGTCCTTAGCTATATCTGATATTACTTTATTATTCGAATTTTGTTTGGTTTTATGCGTTTTAAACATTTTTTTGCCATAATGGATTTCCTATGTTGTTCTAGTGATGCTGATCCCTTTATTTGTTCACTGATGAGGAATAAATTTCCCAAATGGCCATACAGCTCATAAATATTATTGCAGTTGGAGTTCATATATGTGTTATGGTCTCATGTTCATTTACTTCGTATCCTTTTATAAAATAATTCTGAAAAAACATAAAATTTAGCAGTATACTTTTCTAAAATTTCAGTTGTCTTGTTTGGATTTCATTGCAACTAAACACCCCACCTTCCATTACAGTAAGCAATGAAGGGATATGTAGTAAAAGCAAATGAGACAAAATCTCCACAAATACGTGGGAAAACTAAGCAAGGCAACAACGCTTTTATTGTTTTTTCTACATCTTGAAGTCACCATGAGGCCTCCAACAATGAGCTATGCTCATACCTAATAGTAAGTTCAAGACGGCCCCTAGCACCGGTTCATTGCTGGATGTCGAGCAACGCTACATCCATGTGTATAATGTCATCGATGCGGGATCGTCAACAAACATAAAATCAACTGGCAAAGTGTTCTTACAATCGCTCTCACCCATTGCCCAACAAAAAGACCAATAGAAGACAAACACAACGTTAAAACAACCACAAAGCACTCATCGAGTCAATAGTAAGAAAACTAGGCTTAATAAAATTGAGATGTTGGCACAATAATCAGGTGGTCAGAGTAATAATTTAAAAGCACCATTCAACACCATATCAGAACATCATTCAAAATAAAATCGACACGGGTTCCCGCTATGAATTAGGAAGTTAAATATTGATGAAATTAAAACATTCCAAGCCCCCCCCCTTTTCAAAAGAAAAAAAAATTAAGACAGGGGTTCCCGTCATAAACTAGTTTATAAACATTGCTGAAATCATTAAACAATGCTACAGGATACATTTCGCATGGTTTGATTTCCATGTCAAACGAGAGATCCCCCATCCATAACAACCCATATCAGACCACAATTTATAAAAAAAAAAAGAAAAAAAAGCAGGCGTTCCCAATAATATCTAGGTTACGAAATTCATTCATTCAAAGATCCCTTGCAAAAACAATATGGCGAAGGATTGCCAAATCATAGAATGTTTGAAAAGAACTGGTTGCCAAAAATAATTAGTCTTTGAGAGTTTAAGAAAATTTACGAAAACTTGAATGTCTTTTCCATACGGTCCAATGTTAAAACTATGTTACCAACTGGCGGCTATCTTGGATGAGGTACTGACCTGCCGGCTACCTTCCTTAAAAGAGACTATCTAAGGCCCCTGTGTATTGAGTTTGGTTATAATTGGACCGGTAGTTTCTGGAAAGGTTTTTTAATGTTTTTTCATACCGTCCAATGTTAGAAATATATTCCCTGCTGGTGGCCGTTTTGGATGAGATAAAAATTTACTAGGGACAATCTTAGGACCATTGCGACTATGTTTGTCTATAATTGGACCGGTAGTTTCTGAGGAGAAGATCTATGAATATCTTTTCCGTAGGTTTCAATGCTTAAGCTGTTCCCCACTGCCAGACATCTTGAATAATGTACGGACCTGCAGGATGCTTTTTTGCAAAGGACCATCTAAGGACTATTTTGACAAAGTATGATTATAATTGGACTGGTAGTTTCTGTGAAGAAAATCATCTAATGTCTTTTCCATGAGCTCCAATGTTAAAACTATGTTTCCCGCTGGCGGTCATCTTCCATTAGGCATGGACCTGCCGGATACAATTCCTGTAGGGGACTAACAAAGGACAATTATGACCAAGTTTGGTTCCAATGTGCCCAATGGTTTCAGAGAAGAAGATGAAAAGTTTACAACGAACGGACAGACGGACAACGAACGCCAAGTGATGGCTAAAGCTCAGCCTGGCATAGCCATTTTAGCTTCAAAATGAGTAAGACCACAACTGATTATAAATGAAAATTTATAATCATAATCATTTGTGGTCTATTTTTACTGGGATGACGTGGGATATGTTGTAGTCAAACCTGTATTAACGAGCACCTCTATAAAGTGGGCACCTGTTCACAATGGGCAGTCTGGATCCCCCGATACACCAGCATTTACATTAGCAACATCTGACAAAGCATCTTTCACTGCAACTCTTTGAAGTCGGTTTGAGAGGTAACTTATTAGCAAACAAAGAAGGTCTCCTTTGATCCCATATTTCTCAAGTTTGTATAAAAAAAAAGACTTTATCCAGCCAGACGTTATCAAAAGCCTTACTAATAACTGCAAATGAAACGCTAGTAAGTTTTTTTTTCGTCAAAGGAAAGCAGTATTTTGTGGTAAAGTTCGATTAATTTTTTCGAAAAGTTTTCCAACAAGGATAGTAATTGAAATGAAGTGTAAGAATGCCATTTCCGAAGCTTTCTTTTTGGATATAGATATTTTCCCTACTAGTTACTGAGGTATATATTTGCTTAATGAAACGATCTGGCCTAATGTCCTTGGTACTGGATTTGGCCTACTTTTTCGATATTTTTGGAAATGATTACTTCTTTTTGGACTTCGTTTGGATTATGGCTTTCCATATTATTTGATTTTAATGCTGCTGATGAAAGGTTACTCCTTGAAACACGTGTACAGCATAACGAAATTAAGTGTTTTTTTATGCAACTTCGGTATTTTTTGTGTGCATTTTCACACTTATTATTTGTACATGGCTTAATGTAAGTCACTATTACCTTACCTATGAGTGTACACAAATATGACAATGAATGAAGAAATTGTCTGGCTAGCTGGATCTTCATGTCGACTGGAAGTATTAGTCTAGACCGTTTCACAATTCAATAGCAAAATTGTTTTGATGCAAAAAATCATTATCGAGTTATCAATAATTTATAAAAATACATAGCTATATGATTACATACCTGTATAAAATAAATTATCTTTTACAACACAAAAAAAATTCGAGACAATTTTTTTTTGATGATCAGCTTAAATATCTAATCAAAATACATCGATGATATTATAAAGATAGCACAAAAACATAATGCTTAACAAGTTACTACGAATTAGTTAACGGCAATTCAGGTTGTCTTTTCAGGATAGAAAGATTTATACCGAATCTTTTTCTAAATGGATCCCGTTGATATATCATCCAAAACTAGATATAAAAGAATCGACAAAAACCATTAGGTCTACATCTTTATTTTTGGACTTACATCTAATATTCGTCTCAGTACAAATATTTCGACAAAAAACAAAAAGGACGAAAAACAATAAAATGACAAAACATAGAAAAATTTGTATTTCTTTCTTGGCAAAATTATGAAATATAATGCAAAATTCTAAAATCATGCTAGAATTTTTAGAAATTGATCTAACAGCTTATATAAATAATTTCTTCGATTCCATGTTCTCTTTTTTCTTCATTTATAAATGCAAGTTTTTGTTGAAAAAAATGTTGTTTCGTTATATCTCCCCCTTAGATGGATTGGTATGAGGAAGATCTCCCTCATAGCAGCTTCCAAAGGTTAACAGGTATGAAAGCAGGTGAAAAAAACACACCGTAAAATTGTCCATCACAATGGACCTGATTTCGTACAAGCATTTCAAAAGAAATTGCAGGTCATGGTGTGAATAATGTTTGAAAATAATGATTTTCAGTCTGCAGCTTAAAAAGGCATACTTTAAAAGTGACCAAAGCTGTTCTATTTTTTTAATATTGTGTCTACGGGTGGAATGTTCAAGCAACAAGCTTGGCGTTTGTCTTCATCTTCAAATTCTGGAATTGAATATGTATACGTGTTAGTGATCATGTCATGCCAGAACTCCTTGGTTGCATTACCCTGCAAAAACAATAATAATGTTAATAACTTTTATAACTACCCTATTCCAAATATAATTACAGGTTTATTATGTTATTTATATGCATTAACATATACTACTTATTCTTTCATTACCGTCTTGAACTTACTATGAGATATGGACACAACTTATTGTTGAAGGCCTCGTGGTAGCTTCAGATGAAGAACAACAATAAAAGCGTTGTTCCCCTTTTTCGTTGCCATGTATTTGTAGAAACTTTGTCTCATTTGCATTTACTCAAATCATTTCATTAATTATTTAATGGTTAAAAAAGCGAATGAGAACCTCGTGTTGATTAATATTTATCTCAAACAATAATACATTGTGATGACAGACAATATACACGACCAAAAATAAAATCATTTCTGTAAAAAGGTCACAATGTATTTTCAGACTAAATGGTGTATCAATAGAACGATAAAAAACTAATACAAAAAAACCCAAAAGTCAAACATACAAAAGCATTAAAAAGCAATAAATAAATAAATAAATAGATGAATTAATAATAACAAATATAAGTGACCCCCCCCCCAAAAAAAAAGAAAAAAAAAGTACGTCTTTTATGTGAAAACATACTTTGCGTTATGCTTTTAACTATTGTCAAACAGTAAGTTGATGTTTAAGGAATCCATGAATGCCAACAATGTACTGAAACATCTAAGATTGACTCTTTCTTCACTATCTTACGATGCTTATATCTTTAGCGTATTTAAATTCTTAATGCGGAGAAAAGTTTATTTGAGTATAGTTATTGTTTTTAATGCAGATTGCAGTTCAAGTTTTTTATGTGAATGCTTCGGATACTGGATTTAAATGCTACAAGCCTTCGTATGCTCAAGATGTTAAATTTTATCAAATGACGAATTTATAGAAAGAACATTGTACGTTACATTGTACGTGGTGTAAATGAAATAAAAGGGACAACAGGAAACACCTACAATGGCTGAAAATCATAATTACTAGTACTTGCCACAATATGCAAGGGAACTACACAGGAAAAAACGCAAATTAGACAAAAGAAAAACGTAAACAACGATAGGGAATTCGGGACAGCCGGACTTGGTACCGGCACTAGCAAAAGCCAGTGGTAGGGGTTAACCGGTTTATGGGTACCCAAACCTCCCATTTATCTGCCCCGTTTCCCTATAGTTAAGTAAACATACGAATAAAACCCAATACAGGTAGACTACTAACTCCATGACCACAATCTTGAAATGAGAGAATATGACAATACGTAATTTTGAAAGATGGGTCAAGGGGTGCTCGCCGCTAAACTGCCGGCTAGCTAAAGGAGCCTAGTCTGCCGGTAAAACACTGCCGCACTACGGAAGAAAAATCAAACTCAAAACTTCCCGCAGGATTTGGTCAAGACATCATCATATATTTCAGTAGACATCAACAGTATCAGTGAGAGGCCAGTATGTATTCAAAATTTTCAGGTCACTAGATCTCAAAGCTAATTTAACAGATGCAAGCAGAGTATCTTGTCAATATCCCCTATTACGTTAAGAATGTAAGTTACGTCCCAGCTTTTCTGGATTTTTAATCAGTTTCTGGCATTTTTTAACAACTATAACATTACCGTAAAACGATGATTAGAAATGCCCTTAGTAATAAGCTGTTTGCGAGTAAAGTATGTTTTTGCATGAGCTGTCTGACTACAATAAGAAAAAAAAGTACCATTAAAACCAGTATAACCCTACCACTTGTTTTTGCTAGTGCCGGTATCGAGTCCGACTGACCCGAGTTCATATCGTTGTCTACGTTTATCTTTTGTCTTATTCGTGTTTTTCCTGTGTAGTTCTCAAGAGGATTGTGCCATGTTATTATAATTTTCAGCCATTGTAAAAAAAATTCTATGAAATGTGTTCAGGTCTCAGTACATGATATTTATACCTTCGACAATGCTTCTTTTATTCTGTAAACTTGATCCATTCTTGTGTAAAGTAGAAACACTAAATAAGAAGACACAGCTAGTGCAAGAACTGTTGCAATCACTGTAAAAATAATTCCTGTAATTAAAAGGAAAGTTATCTAACATGAAAAATCTAATCCAATGATTTGTATAAAAGATATGACTTTTCTTAGGGGGATGTAAAAATAAATCCATAAACCTCTTAAAGTGTTTTGAGAGGAAATCCTATCGTACTTAGAATATTTCGTATACTCTATGCTTCGAAAAACAACTTTCTCACTTGACATAAATATAGTCAGTTTTTGATACGAATGTGTACGATTGTTTTAATGTGTAATCATCATTTTAGGGTTATTTTTCTTTCTTTTTTTTGTCATTTTGATTTTGGCTTTCCTATTTAGATCCTATTAGTAATTTGTTCTCTGTCAGCTTTTACACACATTTCGGTTCATGGTTTTCCAAATGTTTCGAGTTTATCTGCACTGAAGTTTTCGAAATGCGCATATGCAGAACCTAAATTGACAGTTACCTCGGTATTTTGTTATTTGTAATCTACCGTTGCGTAACCCTCCTAAAATTGTATTTTGTTATCACTTTTAATAGACAACTCAACTGTTTTTGGTCATCGGAAAAAATTCATGAATAAATCTTATGTATTATCGTCGTTTTTATCTACTGTAATTACATTGTTGGGTAAATATAATGTAAAATGATACAGTTGTCCAACACAGCAATGTGACATGGTTTTAAGTTAGCAAAATCATTCTTATTATTATATGATTATAAATTTACAAAATTCTGATTGGATAAATAAGCATTTCGCTTTTCCTTTCAAAACGTGATGATTACTGCGCAATATAGCGCGTGAGGTTAACACTTGAACATGTACTCATAAATAGAAACATGGAAATGCCAGTTTTCTAATTTGATTATAACTGCGCAATTTAGCATGTGAGATTTACGTCACTTTTGAACACTTCAACGAGTACCCATATATAGAACAGGGAAGATCCCTTTCTTTAAAATAGAAACAGTGTTAAGACTCAATAAACTGTCTAAAGAAGGAAAAGCAAAAGTAAAATGTTAAATTTTGGGGACAATTTTTCATATAATAAAACAATTAATGACTTTCGATCTCTGTTAAAATCAGTTTAACCACCGGCGAATTCTGATAACCACCTTGGCCGTAAACGGCCTCGGCTTAGGTTGTAAATTGTGTATCAACCTCCTCAAAAGTCATTAACTGTATAATTTCAATTGTCTCACCCTCAATTGTTTCTCTTAAATTCCTTTTCTCCTTTTCCGCTCTTTTTATAAGTAATCCTGCAAAAGCAGATAAAAAGTTTATCATTGTTGTTCTTATATTGTGTTACTTAAGAAGTGTATTCAAGGCTATCGGGTTTGTATCTAGATTTGTATATTGTGAATTTCGCTACTCAAGGGCTTATGGTCGTTACAGTGACTTCCTTGATAGAGTCCAGTTGCTTACAAATAGACTACATACGCTAGGGTACGTTACGAAAAACTTTTTTTAAAGTCAGCACTACAGAAGTTTTACGGCCGACATCACGATCTTGTGGATCGTTACGGGATATCTGTTTCCCAGGTGACAACAGATCTTTCCCTCTATAACTAAAGTTTGTTTTTCCTCTATCGGATTGATTTTACTACCAAAGTTGACATGTTCAACACGGCGGGTGTCTTATAAGAAGCAGGAGATGCTTACTCTACCGGTACACCTGATCTCATCCATGGTTTTCATACGGTCCGTGTTGTTCATCTGTATGTCAGTCTTCATTTTTCTTTTTTCCGATGTTGCCTTTGTCCATGGATTGTTCGTTCTTTTGACTGACGGTTCGGTTCTCACTTACTTTTGAAATTACCATAAACTGTTTGAAAATTATTTTTGTTTTATTTATATAAGGATTGAAAGAGGACATGGAATATAGATTTTGAGGTTTGAATTCCAAATGTTTTGTTTTAATCTGCACTGAGGAGACATAAGTTTTCGAAAGGGCAATTACTTCATTAACAGTAACTTCAGTATTTCGTTATTTTATACCCTTGAGCCGATGCCTCTGCTGGTGGACTTTTAGTCACCTAAGGTATTCACCAACCTAGTAGCCAGTACTTCGGTGCTGACCCGAAAACCGATTTAATTTCGAAACTTGTGATATCAAAATTTTTGTGTGTGTTTAAAACTAAGGAGTATCTCCCTCATGCGTAGCTCTGTCTAAAGATGACTTTGCTTTATATTTAGATCAAATTGGTAATTTGCTCTTTATCAGCTTTTACACATATTTTGGTCTATGGATTTCTAAATGTTTTGATTTAATTTGCACTAAAGACACGCAATAAAAATATGTGTTTGTATCTGTTGACAAGGCTTCCAACAACGTTGCTATCGTGAGAAAGAAATACTATATCAACGTCAAACAAAACGAACTGGATAAGTCAAACACTTTCAGACATACCAATTGGGACGAAAAGACGTTAACAAAACAACAAAACAACATTATAAGGTGACAGAGATGATAAAAGTTCTACCTAAAAATTACATCTTGCCTACAATGTACTGGTTTTCTAAGCTTCACAAAATCCCCTCAAGCATCATTTTATTTCGGCATCTAGTAAGTGTTCTACCACTAATTTATCCAAGTATTTAACTAGTTCCCTTACTTTGTGAAATACGACTCAGAAAAAATATACAGAGGAAGAAGTGATTAAAATGTTAGAGTTTCTGATCGACAATATATTTGTCCAGTTTGGAGGACTTGTTATTCAACAGACTATCGGAATTCCAATG
>MJUU01059394.1:56469-71166 GCA_002080025.1 Modiolus philippinarum | reverse complement strand
GCTTTGGTGATTTTCTTCATCTTATCTATCCAAAAGAGCTAGAAATTAAGGATACTACAGATACTTCCACATCAGCCTCGTTCCTTGACCTTCATCTTGAAATTGACAAAAGAGGTACACTACTAACTAGGCTATATGACAAACGCGATGACTTCACTTTTCCAATAGTCAACTTCCCCTTTCTTTGTAGCAACATTCCAAAAGCATATATATGATAGAAGAGATGATTTTGATTTCACTATTAATAATTTCTATTTTCTTGACGGCGACATTCCATTAGCTCCATCCTACGGGGTGTATATTTCTCAACTAGTACCAATCGCACGCGTTTGTTCTACTCTTGACCATTTTAATGAACACAACCTTACTATCACAGCCAAACTCAAAAACAGTTACAGATTTCAGAAGTTGTTGAATACTTTTACAATTTTTTTTAATACATATGAACATTTGATATCTAAATATGGCGTTACTCGTAAACAGCTTAATACTTTGGGCATTTCTAATCCTCGTTTTTACGGAAATGTAGTAAAAAAAATCCAGAAACTGATTAAAGATCCAGAAAAACTGGGACGTAACTTACATTCTTCACGTAATAGGGGGATATCGACAAGATACTCTGTTTGCATTCGTTTATATGAAAAAGAAAGGAAGTGGGGTAAATGTCAAGGAGACAACATCCCATATCCAGGTTAAAACGACCCAAAACAAAGCATCTAGGGGTCACCGTACGGTCTTGAGATTTAAGCTTTGAGATCTAGTAACCTGAACATTTTACACACGTACTGGCCTCCCACTGATACTTTCGATATCTACTGAAATATATGATGATACTTGACCAAATCCCTCGGGAAGTTTTGACTTTGATTTTTATTCCGTAGTGCGACAGTGTTTTACCAGCAGACATTGTCATATTCTCTCCTTTCAAGATTGCGGTCATTGCGTATAACTTAAATCCTTACGTAACATGGACATTGACAGAATATTCTGCAGGAATCCGTTAAATTGGCTTTGAGATCCAGTGACCTAGAGATTTTACAAGTATACTGGCCTCTCACTGATACTGCCGAAATCTACTGAAATACATGACGATTCATTTCCAATCTCTTACGGGAATTTTGAGTTTTATTTTTCTTCCGTAGTGCGACAGTGTTTTACCAGCAGACTAGCCTTCTTGAGCTAGCCGGCAGCTTAGAGGCGAGCACTCCTTGACCCTTCTTTCAAAATCACGTTTTGTCTTTTTCTTTTCCTGTTCACGATAGTGGTCAAAGAGTTAGTAGTCTACCTGTATTGGGTTTTATTCGTATGTTTATTAAACTATAGGGAAACGGGATAGATAAACGAGAGGTTTGGGTACTCATAAACGGGTTTAACCCGACCACTGGCTTTTGCTAGTGCCGGTATCAAGGTTCTTATCGTTGTTTGCGTTTATCTTTTGTCTTATTCATGTTTTTTCCTTTGTTGTTCAATGGCAGATTGTGGCATGTGATTGTAATTTTCAATTATTGTAGATGCTTACAGGTACAACTTGTCACAGTGACCAAATGCAGAAACTAAATCCACGGTAACTTTGGTATGTATCATAGTGACGTTAAAGAAAAACGTTTAAACCGTAAAGATGTTTACTTTTGAATTTTTTTAAATTAATGTTTCCTGTTTATTTCTCTTATTTTAACGGTGACCTCTTATTTTTATTTCGCAAAATATCAACAAAATCTATGATTAATTTTTAAGCAGTCCCCTCATATAGTTATTTTCCCTACCATTTCCACGTAAAATCCTTAAATGTTCAATTTAAAGTTTTTCGCTTTAAGGAGCAGTGACCCCCTTTCTCATTTTACATTTTGACAAATAAAACCCTTGTTTCAAGACAGAAAATTTCACAAAATTCTATGATAGCAAATTACTATGGTGCAGACACCTTAATCTCAAAGTTTAACATCTCTCTATGGAATTTCGACGTCCGTGATTTCCAAACATCTTTACAAGCTTCGATGTCATCTACACTTGTGATGGTTGCACGGAAGAAGTTGACATTTATGATGACGAGAGTAGTGATGGAGGCAAAAGATTCAGAGCTGCCATTTCTATAAGTAGCATCTTTGATGAATGACAGGAGACAAATGTAGGAATCTAGAATTTTCAATGGCTTTTAGCCAAGATAATGTGTCTTCCATGGATATGTTCTCATATAACCTCAAGGAGCCGAACATCAATTAAGTGATACCAGATTTAATTTCAAATTAAACATAAACCAGACGTAACCAATTACTTGAATAGCATATTTTCCTCAGGATAAGCATGTAAATCTTGTAATACAGGTCTTGAAAAACAAATTGTATGCCTCTCAAGGCAAGGACCAACTGAATTAGAGTTGGTTATCCTGATGAAAGTATGTAATTCAACTAATTTGTTATGTCTGGTCTATGTTTAATTTGCAATAAAATCTGGTATCACTTACTTGATGTTCGGCTCCTTGAAGTGATATGAGAAAATATGATATGATAAAAATATAAGATTTCCAAGAAAGAAAGAAAACGACAATCCATCCTATCTTTCTTTTTAACGACACACAAAGACCTCTCAGTTTCTGTTTTGCTTGTGTATTCTCACCTCTTATTAATTTCATAGAGTAGAGTAGACATTTAATATGGAACTTTCTCTTTTTTCCTGACTGTTCGAGCCAGAACCATCAATTGCGGGGCATCCTGGAGCTGAATTTAGAAATTTCCTACCCATCTACAGTCTTGTACACACTTCCGAGAGAGTATATTTTGGCAGCGGTTTTCCAATCCTAAGTTTTAAGTTGCACTGACGAGATGTAAATCATCGAAATGGGGTCCTACCTGCAACATTGAAATTGAAATGCAGTTTTGCGTGTCACCAAAACTGTAATGGTCAAATTCCTAAATGGAAAAACGATCTCGATAATATCACATCCTAAAACTGTAATTCAGTTGGTACCCGTCTTTAAACGCAAATATAAACGGAATGGTAATTTGTATACAAGATTATATATTTGTTGAAAATACAACACAATCAGATATGTACGACATTTTCCTGGAAATTCATAAGTAGCGCTTTCATGGCTGCTGTCTATTTTCAAGTGTACTTTATAGTAGCCTTACAAAAATAGGAGGGGAGTTAACTAAACCCTGTTGAACAAAACTTGAGGTATTGAAATTATTTATACAGTTTAAAGGAAATGTGGAAGCGGCCATTTGATAATTGTTTGAATTTAAGAAATAAAGGTTTTTTTTGTCTTTTAGTGTCTGAATTGTTTGTCGTTTGTTTACACTCAAAACAGAGGATTTTTTTTAATTTCAAAAACGTGTGTGCGTGTCTATGTGTGTGTGACCAAACATTACTGTTATACTAAATAGTCCACTTTGGTATTTATGATACTAGTTACATATCTTACTGGTGGTTTCTTCCTTTTGACGGGTATTTGCTGATTTTTCTATAAAATATAACATGAAATTTATACTTCAAACTATCAATCAAGAATTCTCCGTGTCTTGTTTTTCTATTTCTGCGATTATCGATTTCTGAAGATTGAGATCTGCTAAATAAATTTCGTTCAAGCACAATAACTGTTTCAAATATATAAAGAAATAATGTGAATAAGAATACTTAAAAAAAACAAGATTTCATGGTGACATCAAGATGAAGAACAACAATAAAAGCGTTGTTCCTTTGCTTAACAATGAAGGGATATGGAGATGCAAATGAGACAAAATCTCTACAAATACATGGTAAAACACAGCAATGGAACAACGCTTTTATTGTTGTTCTTCATCTTGAATTTCTTTGCTTGTCTTTTACCATGTATTTGCAGTGACTTTATCTCGTGTGCATTTACTCCATATACTTTCTTTCACCATGAAATGAATTATATTTTTTTATTAATGCCATAAAGTACATAACTCTCTGTTCTAGAAGCTCATTTACATACATACAAAACGTACTAGTATATTTTTTTATTTGTTACCAATAACCTTTCTTATGAAAGTTCCCTTTTCCTTTCAGTGTGTGTGTGTGTGTGAGTGTGAGAGTGTGTTTGTGTGTGAATGTATGTGTGTGTTTAATAAAAAAAATGCAATTCAGTTAATCCAAACATTTAAGATACAGGAAATAGTCCATTTTGCTATCTATGATACAAGTTACATATTTTACTAGTGTTTCCTTCTTTTTGACGGTTTTCTGATTTTTCTATAAAATGTAACATGAAATTTGTACTTCAAACTATTAATCAAGAATTCTCCGAGTCTTGTTTTTGCACTTCTGTGATTATCTATTTCTGAAGATTATTAATAATCTTTGCTTAAATTCTGCATATAATTTTATGTAAGAAATTCTATTGATAAAATAAATGTGTAATACCAAGTTTTTTTTTTTAATTGATGCTTGAATTGATTTTTTTGGGTCAAGATGGTTAGTTTTTCTGGGATTTATTAAACGAGCTAGAATCAAAATCAAAGATAGAAAATGGTATTCGATCGTGTAAATAATTAATAATAAATAACAAAATACCGAAGTTATTGTTAATTTATTTTCTAATACATATTGTTAATTTATTTTCTAATACATAACAAAGTTAGAAAATGTTATTTGGTCGATTAAATGGATACGCAACAAAGTAAAAATTGTAATAGAAAAATTAAGGCTATAATAGACATTAAGGTGTTGTTTACAGAGCAGGACATACTTAGGGACCGACCATTTAACCCGAAAGGGGGGTTATGGATTTTTTTTCTGGACAGAAAATTCTTTTCGCACTACGCTCGAAAACAATTATTTATTTTTTCCCGTGTATCAACAAAATATTTTTAAAAAAAAATTAACATTATTTTTTAGTGCAAAAAGCCCCCTTCAGAAAATTTCTTTTCATCATTTTAGCAGCAAAAATATCAGGTCCAAAATATTTTTTTAGAAAAAAAAAAAAAACCACAGCCCCCCTTTCAAGTTAAATGGTCGGTTCCTTAACCATCTAGAGTACCTGATGTCACTCTAATTTTTGAGAGTTCAAACTGTTAGTGCTTTAGATTTGAGTTACTTTTAGTGGTGTTCGCGTGTTTTTAGACCGTCTGAATTGTTCCTCGTTCTTGACTACTCCTGTATATAATCGTTCAAGCACAATAGATGTTAAAATATATAAAGAAATACTGTGAAAAAGAAATTAAAAAAACAAGATTTAAACAAATTAATGATTTTTTTGTTTATTGAATATGTTCTTCAGTAGCAAAATACCGAAGTTACTGTTGATTTATTTTCTGCATATATATGCGCATTTCGACAACTTATGTCTCATAAACTGATTAATCAAACTATAAGTCAAGTATTTTCTGGGTCGTTTTTTCGCCCTTCTTTGAATATCTACTTCTAGAATGAGTTAAGCTTTTCAAGTTCATTAATCTTTGTATAAAATCTACTTCTTTTGTACGTAAGCAATGATACATAAAGAATACATGTATACCACAAAGTTATTTTGTGTTCGTAAATTTGTGTTTGATTCTTTTTGGGTTAAGAAGGTTAGTTTTTCTAGGACTTAATAAACGAGCTAAAATCAAAATGCTATGTATTTGTTATTTGTTACTAAAAACCGTATAAAGCTAACTATGATACTAATGACATGTCTTACCAGTATTATTTTCCTTATGAGTCGTGTTTCCTGGTAATTCTGTCAAGGACAAAGACAAACTATTAATCAAGCTGTTCATGGTGAAATGGATAAGCAGTTTAAGGAAGATGGGTTCTAATAACCCCTATACGTTCAATATCTGTATTTAAACTGTTCACTAAAGAATTTCTATTTATAAGTGCATTAATATCCAGATGTTATTATGAACATCATTTTATAGTGCCCACATCTCATGATTATATTATGCCAAGTTTTCTTGCAACAACGACAGTAGAATACCGAAGGAATAAGGGAAGTGAAGACCACAAAAATCGAAATCAAAAGAAAACATGGCAAAATCGGCAACAGAGGAAAACAAAGACAAAACAAAAACGTGAGACAGCTACAATGCACGGAAATAAAAAGACGACATTTAAAACTAAGGCACTCATAGTCTAAACTCCCATGAAAACCGGGTGTGAAATCAGGTGCTCCGGAAGGGAATTGACTCGATGAGTGGCCTGCGGTTGTTTATATGTTGATGTTATCTCTTTTTAGTCTTTTTGCTAGGCAACGGATGACAGCGATTGTTACAATACTTTGCCATTTGATATTATGTATGTTGATGATCCCGCATCCATGGGCGTAAAATAACATTGAAGTAGTGTTGCTCGACATCTACCAACAAATTTCGCTCTAACCGGTGATAGGGGGCGTCTTGAACCTTCTATGAGGTATGAGCAGAGCTCAATGTTGAAGGCATCATGGTGACTTCAAGATAAAAAACAACAATAAAAGCGTTATTCCATTTCTTGGTTTAACAATGTATTTGTAGAGACTTTGTCTCATGTGCATTTACTCCATATCTTTTCATTGTGTATGTAACGATGTTCGACAGTTAGCAATGAAACAACGGCAGCAGAATACCGAAGGAACAAAGGGGTGACATTCACAAAAATCGAAGTCCAAAGACAGGGCAAAAACGAGAACACAAAAAACAATGACGTTAGACACAAAAACAATGACGCCAGACAGACACAAAGCTTAGAACCAGAAACCACAACATTCAGAACAAAGGCACTCACAGCAATGAATTCAGCTCAAACCAGTGCTTGGCCGTCTTGGGCCTACTATGGGGTATGAACATAGCTTATTGTTGAAGGCCTCATTGTGGCTTGGGAATGAAGAGAAACAACAAAAGCTTTGTTCCGTTGCTTGGTGTATTTGTAGAGGCTTTGTCTTATGAGCATTTATTCCATATCCTTTCTTTGTTTATATGCAGTAATTAAACTTACTGAATTGACATATGTAATGATAAGAATTTCTACAATCGACGCTATCCCAATATTTATTATCTAGGTCTAATATGGCACATTTCTCGGAATGGCAGGAACCAGAATTTCCGCAATATCCATTTCCCCAGTTACTATATTCTACTTCTTTATCTGCAAGAAATACTGAACAAAAAATGATTCAGTAAACACTGGTTATAGTTTTGTCGCATGTCGTTCTTGCATAGGTTTGTAGACTTATTTATATTTTGATTTTCTCTGAAAATAATATTCTCAAAGCTTGTTTCTTCTTATAATGCTTTGACTCTAACCATGCATGTATATTAAATTATTCCAATTATTTGGCTAGTTGTCTGAGATAGTTGTCATTTTAATTTTTTTCTTCATATATCTGTATGTAGGGTAATCATAACATGCCGACGACTATTCAAGAATAATTTTGTTATTTATGTTTGTCTTTTGTTTTTATTTGTGTTTGTCTTGTATAGATTCCTGGTACATTGTGGTATGTAATTTTCAGCCATTTTAGATGTTTCTTGTTATCTCTTTTATTTAATGTCTGCATGTTTTGTCAAAAGATATTTAATACATAATAACTAAATACAGAAGTTACTGTGAATTTACTTTCTGCATATGCGCATTTCGACAATTTATGGCTCATCAGTGCAGATAAAATCTAAACGTTTGGAAGACCATAAACTCAAAAATGTTTAAAAACTGATAGAGAACAAATAACCAAAGTGATCTAAATGTAAATTAATTTTAATACATTCTATTATAATAGATATTTATAGTACCTCAATTGCTCTGAGCATTTATATATGTACAATATTCTGAACAAATCCGTTAAATTGGCTTAAGATTCCAGTGACCAGAAGACTTCAAATATATACTGGCCTCTCACTGATACTGCTGATGTCTACTGAAATACATGACGACTCTCTACCAAATCCTTCGGGAAGTTTTGAGTTTGATTTTTCTTCCGTAGTGCGACAGTGTTTTACCAGCAGAGTAGGTTCCTTGAGCTAGCCAACAGTCTAGCGGTGAGCACTCTTTGACCCATCTTTCTAAATTACGTTTTGTCATGTGATTTTCTTTTCCAAGATAGTGGTCATTGAGTTTTTATTGGGTTTTGTTCGCATGTTTATTATACTTTAGAGAAACGGGATAGAGAAAGGGGAGGTTTGTGTACCCATAAACCGGTTAAACCTTACCACTGGCTTTTGCTAGTGCCGATACCAAGTCCGGCTATCCCTAGTTCCTATCGTTATTTATGTTAGTCTCTTGTCTTCATTATTGTTTTTCTAGTGCAGTTCGCTTGTGAAATATAGCATACGATTTTAGTTCCCGGACATTGAAGTTGTTTACTGCTATCCTGATTTTGTAAATGTATACTTTGTTTCAACCATCGACACCATTTCACTACCAAAAGCTCTGCTCTTTTTGTAATCATATATTTAGATTTTATCTACACTGACGAGACGTAAGTTGTCGAAATGCGCATATGCAGGAATCAGATTCACAGTAACTTTGTTATTTAGTTATATATATATAGTGCAAGGAGTGAGATTTAGATATCGCAGGAACTTAGAGGTCCATAGAAAGCAGGAGATGCTTACTCTACCGGCGCACCTGATCTCACTCATGGTTTTTATTGTGTCCATGTTCTTCATCTGTATGTGTGTTTTCATTTTTCTTGTCTGTCCCGTACTCATATGGTGTCCTTGTTTCTTGACATTTCCGATGTTGTCCTTTTCACTGGATTGTTCGTTTTTTGACTGACATTTCGGTTCTCAATTACTTTACTCTAAGGTGCCGGGAACAACCAAAAATATGTTGAATATTATTCTAATATTGTTGAGTTTTATACGTATAAGTAGCAACTTTAATTAAATTGTAATTGTTTCCACTGATTTATCCACTTTTTTACCTTTATGGGGCCATTTAGGACTTGTTATATGGTGTGAGGTTCCTCACTGTGTTGAAGACCGTACGGTGACCCCTAGATGTTTTGGGTCGTTTTAACCTGGATATGGATGTTGTCTCCTTGACATTTACCCCATTTCCTTTCTTTTTCATAATTAGTGTGTTCAATGGGTCGGAAATATGTTCATCCTAAATTTGCAGATATGAAACCATCATCATTGATGTTGGGTCATCAGAACTGACGTTTCAGTTACCGTGTTTTATATTTTATCTCTAGTTTGGCAGTTTCAGTCTTAATCTTAATACTCTTACAATTAGCCCATGTCCAAGGTCTTATACGATTCACTTTATAGGCACCAATATATACTTCTTTCCAGTTCCACTGAAGCTCATCCTGAATTGTATGCAGCAGGAATTCTTCTGTTTCTCGGTTACTTATTTCCACTAAGTATCCACCTCTCCTCATACAATGAGAAGAAGCATGCTCATGACTCGCATCGTCCACGATAAACTCATAACAGTTATCATTAAACTCTTTGACATTGTGCTGTTCGCCTTGTCTAAATGGACAGTGTTTTTCGATTATACCTAAAACATAACAAGAATTAAAAGTAATCCCTTTAATACTGACGGACTTTCATAGCAAACGCAAAGAAATAACAAATGAAAACATTGCTACGTGAAATCAATTAAAAAAATGAAGCGATATGGAGAAAAAGCACATGAGACAATGTCTCTACAAATACATTGTGAAAAATGAAAGAATATGTCCAATGTATCAATCTGTTCCACTTATTTCGTATTCCTACACCAAACCCATTGCAACTTCCATTTTCAATTACAAACTGGTATTGCGACCTGATTGTTCTTGTTCCACTTTCCCATTCAATTACAGTCCGGCTGGACACGTGATAACCGGTGACAATATCAAACTACGAGAGGTTTTTTCAAGATGGATGCAGTTGAGGACTATGCGAGGAAGTGGGCAAAGAAAGAGAAAGAAGATGTCGAGACGCTGTCCGACTGGATCAGGTCCATTAAGTCGTTAATTGTGAATCGTATCCGGCGTTGGAAAACATCAATGAAATCCAGAAATCCTAGTATATTTGAAGATCGCCTCGTTAGAAAAACGATGGACAACCTCCACGAAAATTACGTCATTGTCCCTGCAGACAAAGCTTCTAACAACATACATTGTGTAAGAAGCACTATCTTGATTGTTTGGTTAAGGAGATAGGAATTGATAGTTCATCAGGAAACCCAACTTATACTCCCACTACACTATCAAGGGAGGAGATTATTGAAAAACACAACTCAGTTTTAACATCCTTTGGCTTCAAAGCGGGTAATGAAAACAACCAGCTCCCCTACATCTACTGGGTCCCTAAACTTCACAAGAATCCATACAAACAGAGATTCATTGCGGGGTCTTTCAGATGCGCCACTTTCTAAGCTCCTTACTACTTTATTGACCGCGCAGTCAGAGATGGCCTGAACAGTTACTGTGATAAAGTCTACTCCACGAGTGGCGTCAATCAGATGTGGATTCTAAAAAATCCTAAAGATCTTCTTGACCAGTTATCCTCTAGCAGTCTTACCCATTGCCACAGCATACAAACTTTTGATTTTTCTACTCTTTATACTACCCTGTCACACAATAAATTGAAAACAATAATTTCTGATTTGATACATCAATGTTTCTGCACTAAAAACGGAGAACGCAGATACACTTACTTAGTAGTAGGGAAAGACAAAACATATTTTGTAAAGAACCACACTGAGTTAAACAAGAAGTACACGGAGAATGACGTAATCAAGATGTTAGAATTTTTAATGGATAATATTTTTGTCAAATTTGGAGGTCTCGTTTTTCAACAGACAATCGGGATTCCCATGGGAACTAACTGCGCGCCGCTTTTAGCTGATCTCTTTCTTTTCTCGTATGAGGCCAACTTTTTACAAGGGCTAACACAGAAAATGCAAAAACATTTAGCCCAGTCCTTTAATTTCGGCTTCCGCTACATAGACGATGTACTTTCTCTTAATAATCCAAAATTCAAGGAATATTTACACCAGATCTATCAAAATTAGCTTGAAATTTAAGACACTACTGACACACCTACTTCAGCTTCGTACTTAGATCTGTTTATATACATTGATGAAGATGGACGTTTGAAAGCTAAGCTATATGACAAACGTGATGATTTTAATATGATTTTAACTTCCCAATTGTGAATTTTCCTTTTCTGAGCAGTATCATACCTACCTCTCCAGCCTGAAGAGTATACATTTCACAGTCGATTCGTCACTGTCGCGCATGTTATATATATAGCGATTTTTTAAATAGAGCAAAAGCACTGTCCCAAAAGTTGCTTAGTCAGGAATTTGTTCAGCCTCTGTTGCTTTCATCCCTTCAGAAATTTTATGGCCGTCACCATGATATCATTGAAACATATTAACGATCTCTGTCCCAAATGAAAACGGACATTTCAGCTAGATTTCACGTCTTCACGGATTTGACATAACCGGTTTTGACTCAACCCTGGATTGACTCACTGATAGTGTGACGGGTGCCGCTAGCGGAGCAGGACATGCTTACCCTTCCGGAGCACCTGATGTCACTCCCGGTTTTCATGGGAGTTCACACTATGAGTGCCTATGTTTTTAATGTCGTCTTTTTATTTCCGTGCTTGTAGCTGTCTCACGTCCTTGTTTTGTCTTTGTTTTTCTCTGTTGCCGTTTTTGCCATGTCTTCGGATTTCGATTTTTGTAGTCTTCGCTCCCTTGTTCCTTCGGTATTCTACTGCCGTTGGTTCCTCCTCGCCTCCTTGAAATCTAAACCCCTCAATTATTAAAGGCATAACTATGCATAATATACGTATCAAATATTTATGAAATAGGATCTGTCTCCTGTGATAAATATGCATTAGAACTGGTTTGAAGGTTATGTCTAGGGTGGTAAGTAAGCATGTGACCAAGTTTGGTTTGGATCCAATGCAGGATACTCATATTATCATTCTGAGCTATAATTTTAATTAAATATTAGTCTATCGTTGGCGACCTTTGTCAGTAACTTGTATATACACGTGTTTCGCCAATAAAACATATAAATTATAAAAATAATAATTAACACATACCATACTGACATATATAATAGTTAGAGTCTAGTTCTACCACATCATACCATTTGTGATCGTTGATATCCAAAATAGCACGGTTCTGTATACACAAAAAATCAAACATCAAAGTACATTTACCTTGGTCACCATCCCAGTTACTATATGATAGTTCATTATCTAGTACAAAGAAATTAAAAATTCATAATCAATGTAAAGCGGCATTCGACAGTTACTGTTAAGTTCCCGTCCACAATGTTGGTGCATTTCTATGTAAAATTGGTTATTTGTAAAATTTTATACCTTTAAATATTAAATTTCAATAAAAATAAAATGATAAAATGCATATAATAAAAGCCAATTATTGTGTATATTTACCTATTTATCTATTTATTCATTATGCAACCATCCTTCGTCAAATGGGGGTTGAAAATGAGGATCTTTTTTACGTAATATAATTATAGATTCTTTGGATTAAAATTGATAAGCCATTTTTCAGCCATTGTATGTATATGAGACATGAATGAATTTATAGAAATCGATGCGGTAAGTGGGTTTTCGACAATGGCAAAAATGCTTATATTATCAGCAAATAGTTTTATGTTGTTGTTTACTTCATCAACAATATCATTAATAAAGGCAAGGAATGGACCCTTTTAATCTCAACCCAAGAAGATTCTTTACCATGAAGACCAGCCTCTATTTAATTTTTAACTCAGTCCAAAAGTTCCCCTTGAATTCCCATTTTTTTTACATTTTTATAGAAGAGCCTTGTGCAATACCCTACCAAATGCTTTGCTTATGTCGAATTTTTTTTATATCTTTCCCATCATCGAGGGCTGATTTATAGTTGAATCTTTAAGTCTAAATCCTGATTGGTGCTCCGAAAGCAGAGAACGTACAAAGTTCACAGTATGTTTGTATACACATCTCTAGAATATTTTGCTTATTACACCTAAAAGTGAAATTGGACTAAAATTACCAACAATATTTCTATCATCTTCTTAAAGACATGTATAACACTTGCCTTCCTCCAAGCTAACGGGTAATAAGTTTGTGTTAAACAAAAGGTTGAAGATAAAACATAGGGGTTCAGCTAGGATATACCTCAAGCTTCTTTTGGTAGTCGTAGACTAATACAATCAGGACCGGTAGCTTTGTTAATGATTTGCAAAAAATCTGTAACTTGCTGATCTTGAAGTACTATCATGTCCAGGAAGTTTGCTGGAGTTAAGGGAGTACGAGTGTCAGAAATTTTGTAATTAGAATTAAAATTATGACCTTTTGCCTTGAAAAGCAGTACTAATGGAACAACTTGAGCAAAAAAAATTTGAAAATCCATGTGGGAATTTTTGAGATATAAGACGTCAAAATTTTGGCGGGAAACAGATCTCTCTAGAGTTTTCCTTCATTTTGCATAAGATGTTTATAGACCTTTAAATATATAAAATTATAATTGGAAGTTGATTAAATTTTATACACAGTCTATTTTATGTATCTTGAAGTGACTTATGACCAAGAAAATGTGATCCATGTGCAAAACATTTTATCACTGTTTGAATGCATAAAACCCGAGGATATAGAATGCTTCTGAAATCTGACGCTCGTACTCACTTAAATCGTCGTAATGATCTGATTTATTTAGATAAGATAATTTAGATTGAGATGCAAAGAAGTACTTGACGGCTTTTATTTTCAGCCTTTCCAAATGGGTTTCTCAAAGGGAACTCAAAAGTACACTAATGAACCTCGTGGAGGACACGGTAACTAGAGATGGTACAAAAGTGCCATTGAAAATGGATCAGATTCAATTTTTGTTATTGTTGGTTTACTTCCTACATTTCTTTCAACTTCCCTCCAATGTTTTTGCTTGCAGTTTAATAAGAACTATATCCAAATACACTATTTTCTAATGGCGAATGAAAGGATATGGAGTAAATGCACATGAGACAAAGTCTCTACAAACATATGGTAAAAAACAAGCAAAGGAACAACGCTTTCAATGCTGTTCTAATGTCTAATGTTCAAATGTTCTAATGTCTCATTTGTAACAAAACAATGATAAATATCTATATCGCTTGTTATCAGCTCCACTTATTTAATTAATGAATAATAATAAAAAGCCTTAGCTAGTTTGTTATTTGTAATTAAATAATGAGAATTTGTACTAAGTGGTATGCAAGTCTCAAGAGCTGTGAAACTTAAACGTTATTCGTAAACTTTTCTACAAGTACCTGCAATCCAAAGAGCCAGGAAAAAACGACAAGAAGCCAAATATCAGAGATTATCAAAAAAACAATAGACACAATTAGGTGTAAACATAAATTAACTGTTAGGGAATTGTTTGTGAAAGTGTTTTAATAGACGAGAATTTCAAATAAAGGCAAAACATCGTTATTGCAAAAATATATACGTGCCGTGAGATTTGAATAAAATTTACTTAGCCTAAGAAATATTTAAATCAAACTTGTAAGATATATCTAAATTGAACTTGTTAGATATATTTAAATTGAACTTGTAACGTATATTTAAATGAACTTTTAATCTGTCTAAGAAATGTAATTAAGGTCTTTCCCACTACAGTGGAAAGACCTTATTGTATTTCGTTTGATTATTATTATTATTAAGGTCTTTCCCACTACAGTGGAAAGACCTTATTGTATTTCGTTTGATTATTATTATTATTAAGGTCTTTCCCACTACAGTGGAAAGACCTTATTGTATTTCGTTTGATTATTATTAT
>MJUU01059394.1:29429-45688 GCA_002080025.1 Modiolus philippinarum | reverse complement strand
ACATACATCTCTTGCACGGGAAATGTTTTTACGGACTTCACATTTTAAAGGAGACAAAGTCTAGTCTAAAATAAGCAAAGAAGGGATATGGAGTAAATGCACATGAGACAAAGTCTCTACAAATACATGGTAAAAAACAATGGAACAACGCCTGTATTGTTTTTCTTCATCTTGAAGTCACTATGAGACCTTCAACGATGAGCTTTGCTCATACCTCATAGTAAGTTCAAGACGGCCCATAGCAATGCTTTGAATTTATTGCTAGATATCGAGCAACGCGACATCCATGCGTTTTTTTTTCAATGGATGCGGGACCGTCAACAAACAAAATTAACTGGCAATGTGTCTTTACAATCGCTGTCATCTTACCCTACTTCTGTTTCTTTCCATGCACTATTATAATAAAACAAGGCACATTTTACTTACAAAATGGATGCAATGGAACCCTGCCTGTTTCTTTCCATTCAACATTATAATAAACCAAAACATTGTTACTTACTAAAAGGACCATACCATGGACCTCCACCTGTTTCTTTCCATACACCAATATATGCCTGGTTCCAGTCCAATTGTAAATCTGTCTTCACAGTGTCTATCAAAAAATTTTGTGTTTCTTCATTGAGCATGTCAACTAGAACGGCACTATCTTTACGGCATAAATTGTTTGCATGATTGTATGACCGTTTTTCGTCATAAAATTCATAGCATATTCCATTAAATACTCTAGCACTTCCATTATCATTAGCCATTTCTGTGCATTTGTTGATCATGTGGACACTACCTGTCAAAATATTCCAGTCACGTAATTATATCTGACATAACGTTTGCCATATAAAATATTAACTTCCGGTCACATAATTATATTTGAAATCACGTTTGCCATATAAAATATTTACTTCCAGTCACGAAATTATATCTGAAATAACGTTTGCCATATAAAATATTTACTTCCAGTCATGTAATTATATCAGACACAACGTTTGCCATATATACTTTCACATCCCGTGGCGTAATTAAATCAGACATAATCTTTGCTATATAAAACTAGAAGTTGTCGGAACGACAACTATCCCCGCACTCCCTGTTTGACACAGAAAACAGTTGTTTTGCACCCTGGGCATAATTTTTCTCAATATTTTTGAAATCAAACTATTGATGGTAGTTATTTTTACAAAATGAATTTAAGGATATATGGTTGTTAGGCAGAATTAAAAAAAGTGGTCTTTGAGACTTTCAAGATATTTACCAAGATTTGAATAAAGTATTTTTGAAATCAAAGTGATTAAACTGTTTATCCTAAACTAAACAAACTATTTAAGTATGGTTGCTAGGTGGAAATAAAAAAAAAATAAAAAAAATAATAAAAAATAAGTGGTCTTTGAGACTTTTAGGAAATTTGCCAAAATCGGAATCAAATATTTTTGAAATCCATGTAGTTAAAATGTTTGTCCTAAACTAAACAAATTATTTTAGTATGGTTGCTAGGTAGAATTCCAAAAAATAAGTGGTCTTTGGGACTTTCAAGAAATTTACCAAACTTGGAATCGCATTTTAGAATTGTAATTGTTCAAAATCTAATTTTCTATAAAACAATTGATAAAATACATAATTATATGCTCAAATTTCAAAAATATGAATCTTTGACATTTCCAGGAAATTTACCAAAGTTGGAACTGGAATCATAATTCCGAAACCTTTTTGCAAATCTACAGACTATATGCAACAATTCTGCATAAAGTTTTTATCCCCTAATCCAAAATTGTAGGAGGAGTTTGTGTCACATGCCAAATGCATCAATCTACAACTCTGGGCCTTTGTCAAAATCAACATGTTGGGCCTCTTGTTTGCACCAAGATAAAGATAAAAAAAATCCGAAAGCTTATTGTGCATCTACAGACTATATGCAACAATTCTACAGCAAAATTAAATCCATAAATCAATAAATGTAGGAGGGGTTTGTGTAACATGCCACATGTGTAAAATTTGGACATCTTTGCACCAAGAGCAATATCGAAAATCCGAAAGCTTATTGCCCATCTACAGACTATACGCAACAAGTCTACAACAAAATTAAATCCCTAAATCCAAAACTGTAGGAGGAGTTTGAGTCATAAGAAAAGTGTGACAGTCGGACGGACGGACGGACAGACAGACAGACGGAGGGTATAACAATATCCCCGAACTTTCTTCGGAAGTGCGGGGATAATCATTAATTTCAGTCACCTAATTAAATAAAACATATAAACTATTCACATCCCGTGGCAGAATTAAATAAGACATAATCTTTGGCATATAAAATGTTTAATTCCAGTCACGTAATTATATCTGACATAATGTTTGCCATATTAACCTATTTACATCTAGTCGCGTAATTAAATCAGACACAGGTAATCTTTGCCATATAAAATATCTACTTCAAGTCACATAATTTAATCAGACCAAATCTTTGCCATAACAACTAATTACTTCCAGTCGATATAACGTTTGCCATATAAAGTGTTTACTTCCAGTCACCTAATTAAATAAGAAATAATGTTTACTTCCAAATGAGATACAATCCCTACCATATAACCTCTTTATATCTAGTCGCGTAATTAATAACAAAATACTGAAGTTGCTGTGAATTTGGTTTTTACATATGGCCATTTCGACAACTTATGTCTCTTCAGTGTAGATCAAATCATAACATTTGGAAATCCATAAACCGACATATGTGTAAAACCTGATAGAGCACAAATTACATAGAAAGGCCAAAATCAGCTAAGGACAGAGCTATGCAGGAGGGAGATACTCCTTAGTTTTAAACAAAATTATCTTAGATTTTGATATTGACACTTTTCAAATAAGATTTATTTTCGGACTAGCACCGAAGTGCTGGCTACTGGATTGGTGAATACCCTCGGGGACTAACAGTACATCATCAGATGGATCGGCCCAGTGGTAATAAATAAAAAATATACTGAAGTTACTGTGAATTTAGTTTATACATATGCGCATTTCGACAACTTATGCCTCTTCAGCGCTGGTCAAATCAAAACATTTGGAAATCCATAAAGCGACATAAATGAAAACCTGATAGAGAACAAATTACCAGAAGGATCTAAATAGAAAAGCCAAAACCAGGTACATGTAAGGACAGCGCTATTCAGGCTTAAATCAGACCAAATCGTTGCCATATAAACTAATTACCTTCGGTCATCTTATTTAATCACACACAATCCATATGATATCGTGTTTTAACTTCAAGTACCTTAATAAAACACATGCAATTTTGCAATATAAACTACTCACTTCTGGTCACTAACTGTTTCCATAACATCACCTTATCAAATCAGACAAAATTATTTGTACAAAAACTATTTACTTCAAAAATGCAGGGTGGGTAGATCTTGTCATGCTGATCATTTTCACCTCGTGTCAGATTTTTGATATCTGCAACGGTTTTTGAGTTATTTGCCAAAACCAGCAATTTACCCCTATGTTCAATTTTTAGTAAAAGCGGCCATGTTGTTTGGTTTTCAGACTTCTAGGATACAATTTTTAAAATACATACCTGGTGATGATCCAGGCCAAGTTTGGTTTAAATCGGCAAGTAGTTTCAGAGGAGAAGATTTTCGAATAAAAGTTTACGACGGACGATCGACGGACGCCAAGTGATGGCAATAGCTCACCTGGCTATAGTCAGGGTGTTCTATTGCCATCACTTGGCGTCCAAATCAGGACCCACGACGGGGCAAATGACATCAATATTACAAAGATTTGACATAATATCAATAATAACAAGAAGTTTAAGCAAATATGTTCATACATACACACTTATGATGATGAGCATTTTTAAAGTAGTCATTTTAATTGAGGTTTTCTTCTTTTCTATGCCAATACTAATGTTCTATTTTTAGTAACGGCAGACGTATTGTTTGCTTCTCGGATTCCTAGGACACAAAATTGAAATTGAATACTCTGATAATTATTCGGATAAATTTGATTAAAATAGCTTCATGGTCTCAGTTAGTTTCAATTTCATGTTATTGCTTCATTTTTTTTTTGTGGCGTTTGCATTATTGCTGCGGTCAAGGAAGTGGTAAAACTTTTACTGGAGTAAAGTCAAGATTAATACCCCAAGCTTACACAATGTATTAGATTCAACGATGTCAAATGTCTACATTGTAGATATATCAGACGTGAAAACCTGACAAATATATACAATGTTGTCTTTGCACGACGGCCAGTCAATGAAAGATAGACAGCTTGGGGTGTAATATTTATCTTAATTACAGTAAACTGAAAGTTTTGCCACTTGCTTGACCGTAGCAATACATTTAGTTTGTTTCGTCCTCGTTATTTACGTTCTCTGTCTGTATGTAATCCTTATATTGCCATGTATCCTGTATTTATGATTTTTGTACTTGTTTTTGGTATTCATTAAGAAATTTAATTAATCTGGGGAGAACATGTTTGTAAAAGTCCACCCCAGGCAATAGACAACAGACAGTAAACAATAAACAGTAAACAAAAGACACAGAGTGTTTGCCAAAGGTCAAATGGCCCTTTGGTTAGGTGAGCTACATGTGTAAATGGGTTTTAATTAAAGACTGTAAAATTGAAGTGTAGGAATGCCATTTCTAAAGCTTTCTTTTTGGATTTAAAATGAAACGATCTAGCCTTTTTTTTATCGCTTTTCCTTAAATGTAAGTTACTATTTACCTTACCTATGAGTGCAGACAAATATGACAATAAATGCAGAGTTTGTTTGTCTAGTAGGATCTTCATGTCGACTGGAAGTTTTAGTCGAGATAGTTGTACTTTCAATAGCAAATTTTTGATGACCAAAAAAAAAATCAATATCGAGTTCTCAATAATTTATAAAAGTGCAGAGCTATACGATTACATACCTCTATAAAATCAATTTATATTTACGAAAAAGAAAAATCTCGACAATTTCATTTAATTGATATGATGAAAACACATCGATGATATTATAAACAAGCACAAAACATATTGCCAAACAACTTATAACTATCCTTCGAAGGAGTATTTAGCAACCACATGACCACCACTATTAAGCTTTAAGTGGAGTTCGCGTAGAATTGGTTTAGTCCGGTTGAATAATGTTTAGGTCGGTTGAGAAAAATGTAAACAAATTTCTTATTTTCAATAACATTGGATAATGTTTTGTCCCGGTTCAGGATAATTTTTAGGTACGGTTTCTGATATTTGAACATTACCTGTACCTTATAATATAAACTGTAAAAAATAGACCGTGCATCTTCAATTATCTCAAATACACCATCGTGACCTTCAAAACACGACTTACAGTCGATACACTATTACCATGGTTATACTTCAATACCAATTCCTCAATTAATTTTTAAAATTCCCTCTTCCTAAGTGAAAAAAAAACTGCTGGAGTCAATTTTATTTCAGCAGGTTGAGGATTGTTGAACCAATCTTACAGTTTTACAACTCAGTTGTTGCTATCAAACTGTAAAATTGGTTCAACAATTTGAAAAGTTGATACTCACCTCTGGATATCTTCTAAAACTTTATTGTAGATGTACTAAAAAAAAACTGCCTTTGTTATGCATAATTTTTTCTTAGGATGGGTAAATTCTTAATTTTACTTTAATTTGCAAATATTTCTAAACCTTTTTTTTAATTATTATTATCTTTGATATGAGCCCAAATTTAATCTTATAGTGCCATTTCTAGTACATTTTTATTTTTGTATCTGAATTTTTATCATGAAGATTATTTTTGGCAGGAAAACGTGAAAGTATTAATTTATTTAGGGGAAATAATCATATCACATTTATGACCTCCTTGTTATTTTTTTCATTTTTCCATTTTTACAGAAAAATAATGAAAATGAATAACCATTATATTTTAAAATATACCAAAGAAAAAAAAATTATTGGAAATTAGAAATTATACTTTAAAACTAACAATTCAGCATTTTCAACCCTTTGTTTGCAGTTCTTGAAAAATAAATTGCCCAATGTAATAAACTATTTATATAACTTCAAATAACTCGAGCTGTAATCACAAACTAAGCATTAAGACAGAAGATTTCCCGTGGAAAGAATCATCTATTCATATTGTTAAACCAATTTTATAGTTCGATTGCATTACTTCAATTGTAAAACTGTAAGATTGGTTCAGCAATTGTTTAACCAATTTGGAAAATTGCCTTCATCTATTTCAGAAACAGATGGTAGCAATTTTTAAAATTGATTAAGGAATAGGAATTGAAATATGACCAAGGTCATGATGTATCGACTATAAAATAAATAAAATATAACTATCACAAAGTAACCATGCGGTATGAAGAACCATATATAATTGATGATTCTTTAGTAAACTTATCTGAAGAATCAAGACCTGTGTAGTAACATTACTTCACATTATTGTGGTCCTCTATATTGTTTTAGACAACAACGTTGTCGAAACGGCTGAAAAATAATAAATAAAAATGGCTATAAATATAGAATAATGGAAGTTGTTTTTGATACAAGAAATGTTGGCGAACAATAATGACGAGCCCCTTTTGGGCGAGTCAATTATTGGAGCCAATATTTCTTGTATCAAAAACAAAACTTCTATTATTCTTTTTATCGGTAATTAACTAAATCATTTAATAGAACAAATTTTGGAAATGAAATTTTCAACAAATCGTGAAATTGACTAGTATTGATTAGTAAAAGAATTTGTACTATCCAGCAAGAGTCTCTAAAGATGTATATTTCTTTGTTTCATTGGTTGTGATTGACAAAGTAGGCGTGGCCTAAGATACTTTTTGCCAATATTTTTTGTATTCGGGCAGTAGAAAATACTGAAAAATACTTGCTTCGTGAGATCAAAGGAAACTCATACAAATTACCGATAAATGAAAATATCGATAGTAAACGTACTTCTAAGTTTACTTTCGCTATGTTGACAGATGTTTTTCTTTCATTTTAAAAGCCTGTAAAATTTGACACTGAGAAACATTGGATATGGCATATATGGCATACGATGGTAAAAAAAAAATCATTGTAATTTGTGCGAAATTTAGGGCCAGTATTTATGCCAAATTGTTATCATCCAGTGCAAGTGTCAGGTATTCTTTTCTTGTATTATAGATACGGTGCTTCTTAAGTAAAACATAAAAATTCACACACCATTTATCAAAAACCATACATCATGCACCATTAATACAATAATAGTGGGTTTCGATGTAATATGCCAAAATATGTCCCAAAGTTAGAAGACACCTAACAGGGCCTGAAGTGCCTTCTAACCTTCTAACCGTGGGACATATTTTGGCACATTACATGGAAAATCCACTATTATTGTTATAATTACTCTGAATATTTTCTGAAGTTAACTTCATGTAATGTAGTTAGTCAAGAATATGGCTATATATAGTTATGTATTTCAACATTATCAGAAAAGACTGTGACAAACTCGGAACAGGCCATGTGTTTTTAAGTTTGTTGCAGGCGACTACAAAAGGATGAATTATCTTCATTATTCAATCTCTGTATTTAAGATTAATGACAAAAGTATTGTAAAAGTGCTCAGATGACCAAGAATGAAATTATTGTCAATCATGAAAAGAGCTCCCATTGACCATAAAGTGATTTTTTAGCACTACCCCAATGCATATTAACGTGTAATCTGCCGATGCATATTATACGGAAGCTATAAATTCTTTATAACAATATGTCTACAGTAGACAATATATTATATAGTAGAATTACAATTCTAAAATGAAGAGTAATAATTCACAATATTATACTTTAGAAATTTTTCCTTGAAAAAATTACTTCGTTAACTCTATCATATGTAAGATTTTTATAAATGATACCAGGGTGAAAAAACCCCAAAAAAATGTCATATGTACTGAGCTGGTGGCAATTTTTCCACTGTTGCCTGCTGTTCATGGTTCATGATTTTCAAAAAGCAATTAAATTAAAAAAAAATATTTAGCATAATGAAATAAAAACATAGCTAGGAGGGTGATAGAACAGTTTGTTACCCCTGGAAAACATTGTCAACCTCTGCTTCGCATCGGTTGACAATGTTTTCTCGAGTAACAATCTGCTCTGTCACTCTCCTTATGTTATGTAAGCAAGCAAGGGTATGATACCCACAACTTGAAGTCATCACTACAGAAGTTTTACGGCCGACATCACAATCTTGTGGACCGCTATTGGATATTTGTTTCCCAGATGACAAAAGGTAAAAGACGGTGTTGCATAAGGTGCTACTAGTGGCCAATATAGATGTGTTTATTGGAGAATAGGGAATGAAATATGTAAATTCTCCGGACAATCTCTCATACGACGATACACCTTATTCTTACTTTCGCCGGCGCCATTTTTACCATGAACTGATTGAAAACTGGTTGCCGATCTTACGGGATAGGGGATATTCATATGTTGAGATCAATATAGGCTAACTGGCCTCTAAGACCCTTCTTGATTGTCTGTCGTCTGTACTTGCTTCATATATCTTTCTTTTGGGATAAAATACGTTGATTTGAAATGTCACTCATGGATAAAACAGTTGATTCACCTCACCTTTTCTAAATAATAATAGTGAAGCAAGTACCTGCTACAATTTATCCCCATTTGCTGGCGACGCCAGCTGACCTTTGTTGACCCCTATGTAAGATCGAATATTTAAAGGAATGGAACAGAATTCGGTAAGTAAGAAAGTCATGTATTGACAAAAGAGCAAATACCGAAAATTTACAGGAAATTGAGATGCCAGCGATCACTCATTATTTTTCTGATTATTACTGAAAATGTTAGACAGCATAAATAATGTCAATGTGTAATAATGTCAATATGTTTGAGATCCTTCAAATAACTTAGTCTTGATAATCTTGGGAAAAAGAAGAAACTAATACAAACAGATATTCTCATGCTTGTACAAGAAAACGCCATTTTGCAGCTTTACAAAGGGAAAGTGTGTTTCATAAAAATGCCAACTTCAACATAAAAAAAACAATTTATTAACATATTTTAAAACAATACAAAATGGTGTAAAATATCAAACATTGAACAATAAAGAGATCAAAACTGCTGCAATAGTCAATAAAAACATATTTCTTGTAAGATTCCCGCCATTGCACCTGTCATGGTCACATACACAAACTGTGCTTACTGGTATACCCAAAACCTGGCTGACTGTTCTACATTCGTTTGGAAGTCCTTCTGTGATATCACAGGTTCTAACGTAAAATTCTGAAGTAAAAAAAAATCGAAATTATCAAGGCAACAAAAACTAATAGTAAATCACTGCAAGTAATTAAGGCAACAAAAACTAATAGTAAATCACTGCAAGTATACAGTATGATTGGATAAATCAGTGTGTTTTCTTTTCAAAATGTCTAGTTCTTCTGTTTCTCTCCTTTGCTTTGTTTGTCTTCGATTTTACCATTTCGGTTTCCTGCTTTGGTGTTTCGTGCAAATAACACCCCCAATTAATACCCGCATATAGTAACATGAAAAGACAGAAAATGTTTAATACCTAAAATGTTTTTCAAAAGGCCATATGTCATTAAATTTTCGTTTCTTCAATAGTAAAAAACCAGAAACTCTTCGAAAACTAGCTACACTTATAAGCATTGTAAATAAAGCATTAAGTTCTCCTTGAAAATCCAAAATATACTTTACATTATATTATATTATTTATTGTGACTTAATATGTTTGTTATGTTTATCTTTACTTTAGTATTATATGTGTACATTTATCTCCTCTGTAACCTTTGTATATAACCATTGGTTTATGAGAATAAAGATATAGTTGATCATCGTGACAATGATCGCCTGATGTTAAGATCTCTGACTGTACCAATATATAGTAAGACGGAAAATGTCTGTTTCTGAGTTTGCAAAATTATGGAAGTGTAGAATATCCATACTCAAGTTTCATAATCAGTTAATTTGGTATGAAATAGATATGTTCACTGTGTCAAGTTAAGTAAGTGAGAACCGAACTATCAGTCTAAAACGAACAACCCAAGGACAATGAAAACATCGTAAAAACAAAGAAACAAAAACATAACATGAACCCGGAACAGAAAAAAAACGAAGACACACACATATACAAAAATGAACAACATGGACCCAATTAAAAAAAAATGGGTGAGATCAGGTGCACCGGTAGAGTAAGCATCTCCTGCTTCTTATAAGACACTCGCCGTCAAGTTAAGACGAAAGAAAAAAATCAATCCACCCATCTCCCTTGTTTTTATACATTCCTTCATTATCAATTCATCAATTTCCCTTTATGTTTGGCTTCAAAACTTTTATATTTTATTGAAAACCTACGCATTTTGATTGCCCGTATTAACTTATACATGTACGCCAGTTCAAATCGGGACAGAATTGAAATGAACGTTTACAAAATTGTAATTGATAAGAATGCAGCAAATACATCCAATCAGGAAACCAACCAAACCAAATTGGACCAACAGGTTCTTTCCAAAACCACAGTTGCATTTTGTGTTACAGGCTGATCATTGGAGCTGGCACGAGGGAAGTCCGTAGCTACTGAAGTTACGAAGATGTGTCTTTTTTTGCAACGACTATATTAACATAGCATGTCAACATTTATAATTTGACACATCAGATGTCATGCAAAAGTAGAGGCTCTCTTGGGCCTATATTACTCACCTGGTCAATGACAGATATAGAGAGTCCCAATAACCTCAATGTTAGATGGTCCCATTTTCTAGTATGTTAATAGACCTCGATGTAATATGGCCAAATTGTAAAATATGGTCACCGGTGGCAGACACATCTTGGATCTGATGTGGACTCAGTGGACGCAATTTTCCAAATGGGCCAACTTAGGACAATTGTGCCCAAGTTTGGTTCCAATAGGAAAAGTAGTTTCAGAGGAGAAGAATTTTGAATGTGTTTATTCAAAGGTTTCGGTGGTAAACGTGGTCTTATTTTTGCCCTTTTGGATGAGGTACAGACATTCCGAATACATTTCTAAAAGGATCCACCAAAGGACTTCTGTGACTTGGTTTGGTTCTAACTGCCTCCGTGGCTTTAGAGGAAAAGATCTTTGAATGCCTTCCAATAGGGTCCAATTACAAGGACAAACATTTTCATCAATTTGATTTCAAAAATATTTGATTCCAATTTTGGTAAATTTCCTAAAAGTCTCTCAGGACCACTTACTTTCAGAACTTGTTTGTATTAGAGCAAACATTTTAACTAATAAGATTTCAAAATTATTTGATAGCAGTTTGATATATTCCTAAAAGTCTCAGAGACCACTTATTTTTTGGAAGTCTGACAAACAGCCATATATCCTGGAATTCTTTTGTTGAAATAATGATTATCAAAAATATTGGACAATTATGCCCGGGGTTTTTATAACAACTGTTTTCTGTGTCAAACATGGAGTGAGGGGATAACTGTCGTTTCGACAACCTCTAGTTTTAGATGGGACTGACCTAAAGGACTATTGTGACCAAATTTGGTTCGTATTGTCTGTATGGCTTCAGACAAAAAGAGCTTTGAATATTTTCCCTTGGGTCCAATGTTAAACTATGTTCCCGTTAGCGACCATCTTATGACATGGATTTGCCGGACACAATTTTCAAAGAAAGCCAACTAAGGACAGTTGTGACCAAGTATAGTCCAATAGGCCACGTAGATACAGAGGAAAAGATGTTTAAATGTGCTTACCATTGGGTCCAATAATGTAAAAATAAGTTCCCTGCTGGTACGTCAAAAAACTTCCACAATGAAGATAAAATCTTATCCTTCAAATGCTGATCATTTTTGCATTTAAATCTTAACCTCTATCTCAAATCGTTTTAGAAATATAAGGCAAAATGTATAAAATTAATGAAAATTGGACAAATAAGGGGCAATAACTCCTATATGAGCAATTAGATTTCCTTCAAAATTCCATATGGATGCAAAAGACTGCAATTAACATCTAAGTTCCATTTTAAGTAACATTGGCCATGTTGTTTAGTGTACGGACTAATCGCACATAATTTTGAAACTGCATACCCTGGTGATAATTCGGGCCAAGTTTGGTTACAATTGGTCTAGCAGTTTCAGAGAAGAACATTTTTGAAATTGTTGACGGACGATGTATGGACGACATACAACGGACAAAAAGTGATGGCAAAAGCTCTCATGGACTTTTATGTCAGGTGATCTAAAAAAAAAGGGCTGGCAGCACAAGACCTTGTTCAGAAAATTTTGGTTAATATAATAATTAATATCAGTCATTATTTAGCAAATGATAAGAAATGGAGGATATTTCAGTCAAAAATAAATCAAACCATTTCGAAAGATACCCAGGCCATAAAATTTGTAAAAAAATACCCACGAGACCAAATTCCAGATGTCACGTTAAGCCGCGTACTTGTAAATGAAACGTGAGTGTGGTGGCTAATGAAGCCAGCGTCCACAATAATTCTTATGTTATCATACATTATGGTTAGGAATCGTACTCAATGACGAATTGCAAAAATTACGTATGACTACATTGCAAGGTCTCCATTGGTTTTATTTGTGCTTTTTGTTTTTGTCCGTGTTGTTGATTTTCCTAGATCCCTTACCTCTTTTTTCTTCTACGTGTGCAATAAGTTTCATACAGTTTCCAGTACAGTTTATGATGTGATTATGGTACCCTGAGAAATCTTCACCAACAAAATGTTCTGAACACCACTGCTGGTTTAAAGACACACATTCAAAGCACAGAGTGCATGACACTGAAACAAATATTAGAGCATAATTAAAACCAGACTTTCTACTTGTACAGCATATTTTTCACATTTTGCGCTGACATACGTTAAACTATCCCGGGAACTATCCATTTTGTGGTTTTTATAGGTACGTCAAAAAGAAGCAATCTTTAATGTGTAAATGAATCACGCAATATTTGACCCGTTGTAACATTCATCTAACAATAGGAGTACAACCAAGATAACTGAAGTTTTAATGAGACAAAATTCACAGTTCCAAACGTCCCCCTAAAAAATAATAAAAATAAATATAACACTAAAATAAGCACTGAAAACCTTAGACGTACTTTAATTTTTAATATAAAAGAACAAAAGCATTTTGCTACCATGCAAGTAATGATCATAAATGAAAAGTATATCTATTTTTGTATCTAAATGGGGGTAATAACATAATTATAGAATTAACAAGAGCCAAAGTTAAACCGGTTTTATGGCGCGCCAATCCCGGGCGAAGGACATTTTAGCGAAATTAAATTTGATTGTGGTGGACGTTTTAGCGAGAAAAATGTGTATATTTTAGCGAATTAAATCTAAGTTACCTGCAAAATATTGATGGACAATTAAGCGAATTAGAGCTTGTTAAAAAAAACCACAATGAATTAAGAACAAGAGACAATTTCGACACAGCTCTTGTTTTCAAGTTCTGGACAAATACCAAGTCAAAACATGGCTTAAATGTGCTGTGCTTATGATGTGCTTGCCTTGATATTTTATCTTTACTTCATTTTGAATTTTAATTAATCTATAGAACTAGTGATTCATTTTAAAATTGTCATAATTTTGAATAAACGTATTAAAATAACTCTGCAAAATTCCTTCTTCCACCTCAGGTTTTGTCAACACGAAAAGTATGGAGAACGGAGTAGGCATTGACAATTCAGTTTCTGTCGCTAAAATGTCCATCTAACTTTTCTAATTTCGCTAAAATGTCCTTTAAAAGCTTCGCTAAAGTGTACACCTTTTTGTCGTCAGTAAAACGTCCTCATTTTTTTCGCTAAAATGTCCAACAATTCGCTTAAGGTAGATGGGTACTCCAAAAATTTTTTTCCATAGATTTTCTTTATTTTCTCAGGAAAGTTTCCTTATTATAGTAGCATTAAAATAGAAAAATAAAAAAGGGGTGTCACCGTGCTTGTATGAAAAATAATTAATAAATAACTAAATACCGAAGTTACTGTGAATTTACTTTCTGCATATGCGCATTTCGACAAATTATGTCTCATCAGTGCAGATAAAATCTAAACGTTTGGAAGACCATAATATCATGTACATTAAATATTTCTAATGAATATATAGGGAGAACTAGGTTTTTTTGTTGTTTTCTGTAAAACTTTTCCATAAAATTCTTTCTATTTTAATCATATGTTAGCCCTTTGTATATACTTTCAAAAAATATAAAGAAAAATGGGGGTCACCGACTTTGTTTTCCATATAATTTGAAAAATGTAAATTTTTATAGTGATATCTATATAAAATATTTTTATCAGATTATCTCCCTTTTTGCAAATATCCTTTTCCAAACTATTTAATTATCAAATTGCCGTACTTCCTCTAATTAGATAATTACGTGTAAAATCAAGCCAATATAGGTTTTTTGCATCTTTGTGTTATGATATAATATTTAATGCTACATCACAAATAAAAATATTTGCATATTTAAAAAGCAGATAATACCACAACAGTATAATTAACAAATTCAAAATGGCGAAAGACTACCGATCTACCTTAAATGTCCTCCGACGTTAAAGACGCCCCTTTGCGACAGTGTCGGGTTGAAACTCAACAGCAATTACCACTGAAAGGTCGTAGACAGTGAAAAAAAGAATCACCCTAGCATTAGTCAAAAGGAATCTTGAATCACAGTTCGGACCGAAACTTCAATTTTTTCCACAAGATACTGAGAACTTTTTAATGATCGAACGAGGCAGAATTTTATGAAGCCTTGATAAACATTAGGCGGTCACGAAGATAACGTGTAATGAGAAAGTCTGTATAATTTGCACAAACTCTTGCATCACGAATCAGCTGTGAAACATACACTCTGTAAGCAGGAGAAGCTTGAATATTACTGTCCATGTTAAAATGATAATTTTGAAATCAAAATCTACCCTTTTGTCGTAAGTTTTAGTACTGAAATGACCATTCTCGTCCGGTCCGAAAAAAAAGGATGCAGATCTAGTGGTTACTGTTGTTTCTTTCAGCCTACTAAGAGGGGAATCATTTCTGTTAATGTGTTTTGTTAATTTGCAGATGGTTATTTATTGCTTTTTGGTGAAATAAATCAGTTGTTGTTTTGACCATTTGGTGTTTTCTGTTCAGTTAAAGTTTTACTTTGATTTTTAAGGGAAATAAAAAACACTGTTTACTGTTAATCAAATATATTGTGCTGTTTGTTAGCCTGTGATGAAACCCCTATTGCTCCCGCCTCCATCCAGGCTCATTTAAATACTGATTATGTCTGTAGTGGAGTGCTGGTATTTTGGTATTTTGACCCTTTTCTGGGTTGAAATGATAACGGGCAATTTTTGTTGGTTTTTGTTTTTCCTGCTGACTCTGTGTATTATGGGGAAGTGAAGTAGGTGTATCATGTATATCAGAAAGAAAAATAAACAGCAAGACATATGTGGCATGAACCTTGGAAATCTCAAAAATCGACTCCTTTTTCTACAATAGAAATTCAAAAGCCCTAATATGTTAGACAAAAGAGAAATTTATGGGAAATTTAATATGTCCAGACCATACGCGTATTTGGACAGTACGCGTCCGGAGCATATGCGTATACTCATATGGTCCGACCGTATGAGTATACGTGTGCAGTCTGCTACGAGCTGGACCGTACGCGTATATTTAGACCGTATGAGTACAAAGAAAAAGACAGACACTACATTCGTTATTCAAACAAAGAAGTAAGTTACAGTCAAAACTGATAGCACTAACTACCACTGAAAACTGTATTAATTATTAGGTGTTTAAAAAATAATGAATTGATAAGATTAACTGAAATGAAATTATAGAAGAAGTGAAATAAAAAGAATATTTTCACATTTTCACACATATTTCAAAGGTGATACATAAACTTCATTTTTACATTAAGAAGTTTTGTTCATGGACAGAGGGTATTTCTTTTTGGAACACTGTGTTATTTCCGTTGTTATATTCATGAAACTGTCCCTTTACGAGATTTTGGGGTTTGCATCCTTTTGGGTGTAACTGTGAAAAATGTTGTTGTTCCTTAGAGGTAGTATTCAATGTTTTTTCTCGGGATTTTCAGACAAGAAGACCATACATTTTATTTCAATTAATATTTTATATTATTCCATTTATTTTTTACGAAACACTAGTTTGTTTTTTATCTCGAAGCCATGACATGGCTGGAGAAATGTTAATATGACAAGAAAAAAATCACGTGAGGCTTCAAGCCTATTAACAGCTCTAAAAGATGATCTCCGTGCTTCCGATAAAATATAGTGCGCAAGTTTCTTTCAAAATC
>MJUU01059394.1:0-14527 GCA_002080025.1 Modiolus philippinarum | reverse complement strand
AAAAAAATTGACCCTACAATTTAGAACTTTACAGAGTTGAAACGAACCAAGTTTTATGGATAACCAGAGAAGTTATAATCCAACATAATAAAGTGATGCAAATTTACCCTCTCAAATATTTTCTTTTGTCAAAGTAGAAATTATGCATTGCACTTTTGTCACAGCTCACAAAAATGTTTTCTATGTACATCATTGTCTGACTTGTAAGGTGTTTTGTCTATCAAAGGCAAAACCACTGATGTTAATGAAATTTTATTTAAAATAGACAATAGCTGAATTTATTTCTTAGCAACTGAAAAAAAATCCCAATTGTGTTTTTCCAGTAACCTAACTGGAATGGAAAACTTGTTTGGCACAGCAGTATTTATATAGAACTTGTAAGAACAGCTCTTTATATCCTTTTCTTTGTTATACTTCAGTAAAGCAATACACAATCATCAAACCTCTAAATGTATGGACCATAAATAAGGCCTTCATATTAGAAGCCTTTATCAATATACATGTAGTATCTTTATCACAAGAATTGTTTTCAGCTTCTTCCACTTATGAAGATAAAATATCCAGCTAAAGGTATATCAATCCTCTGATACATATCCAGGTCAAAATATATGTTATCTTTAATCCAGGTGAATAAATATGTAACAAACGTTATTCCCCTATTGATAAATCCAGGTAAATTTACATATATATCCTATTTTTCTCCTTTTAATATATCCAAGTCACTAAATATGTTATTGCCCTAATTATAAATCCAGGTTAATAATTGATATTCTATGCTTTTGAAGTTTTATTGTAATCTGCATATTCTTCTGAAGCAGCCAGTAGTCTATATCTTAATCTCAGATTTCTGGCTCTAACATGAGAGTTTACTATCTCCTCTGTACAGTTGGCAGGGAACCAGCCTCTTTCTCCATCTCTTATTCTCTCCCCTTCATACCATCCTGTAAAAGTTATTTCAAAGAATAAATTAAGGCCTTCTATTTTGGTAATTGATTTCTCCCATTCTCAGCAGTTTTGTCAAATGTGCATGTGACTTTTTAACCTACAGGTGTAAATTAAATTTTAGCAAGATACATGTACTTCCTCCATTAAATTTTTGCATTTTACACACATTTCATGGGAGAGAAAAATTTCTCATTCAACTAGACCGTGAGTTAGGAATTTTTCCTCACTCTCAATAGTAAAATTTCGATTTTAACAAGCTTGCTTAAGCTCCCATGTTGAAAATCGAAATTTTCCTATCTCATGTAAAGAAATATTTTTAACTGCCTCCTATCTGAAGGAGAAACTATAAATACAAAACAGGAAAACTATTTAGTCCTATGCATAAATACCTCTAAAATGTATCGTGAAAACATTTATGATAACTCTGAAAATCTCCAGGGTTTGAACAGTGGTCAATTTTATAAAATGCAGTTTAAACCTCTCTTTTGATGTCCGTGGTAACAGGATAATATAACTACAGATGCTCTTAGAATTTTGAAGTTTTCTAAAAAAAATTATCAAAGGGTTATTTAAAAAGGATTAATAAGAATGAATGCCCTTAACTGTTTACCATCAAGGGACTTTTTCAGCTACCGTTAACACCTCATTCTATTAAATTTTTACAGGAAATTGCCAATATATATTTGCTTGATTCGTGAAAGGGCTTAAAATGTCTTTCAAAAATGACCATTAATGTCATTTTGCTAAAACTGTTACCATTAAACATATTAAGGGTACCCCATCCATACCCTCTGAAAAGCATGACCATGCAGGCATTATATGCTAGTGATGCTTGTGATGGATTGTATATTTTATGCTGTTATTAGTAATGCATGTTTGCAGGAAAATGTGATACGTGACATGTCATGCAAATGCATAATTGGTTGTGATGAATTGTAATTTAACAGGTGTGATCTTTTTCATAAATTGCAATGTGGGATTTCTGATTTATATTAACAGCTACATGTATGACAAATTTTAAAGGTGTTCCATATGTCATATAAATGTATAGGGGTGAAAACGTAAAACCAAGTGTAATATGTGATATACATTAACAGGTGTAAATTATAACATTTGATGTACATTCCATAAGAATTTGATCCAAATTCAATGCCAATATACATGCATCATAGATTTTTTGTTTTATAACGAAGGCAGTAAACATTTAGTTTTTAAAACAAATGGCTAAGCACTTTTGATGAAGTTTCAAGCCATGTGTGTACAAGCAGAAGCAATCGTCAAATAAAAATATGTCAATATTATGGGATAGATGTATACCCTCTCTATAATCTGAAATGAAGTGTAATACTACTGAAAGTCAAATGTATATTGTCATAACACTGCTGATTTTTGTCATAACAATGTGGATTTTTGTCATAACACCGTGGATTTTTGTCCTAACACCATAGATTTTTCAAGACTACTACCCAACTTTTGTTTGTAGATGGAACTTTATTTCTTCCATGAATGGCTGTTTTCCGCGTAAGACAGCACAAGGAAGACAGAGTCACGTGAAGCTGTCTTACACAGGTAAATGTCCAATCCAATGTTGCGATTTGTTGGACGTCACAGTTGATACCATAATAAACTCCATGAATGATTTGACATCACAGTTAAGAATTCTGTGAGGAATGGCAAGTTTTACTTTCCTTCAGTTTGTTCGTTGTATTTTATGGAAGAAATAGGTTCTTACACTTGACCAAATTTAAAGATCATGATATCTTCCGCTTGTTTGAGAAATTCTACGTCTTTTACCCTTGTTTCCCACAGGAAAGATGGAATTTCTCACACTTGTGGAAGATATCCCTTATCTTCCTGTTTTCCTTAAATAACCTATTAATCTTACATGAAAATTTGACAGAAGGACAAATGTATTCCAATGTATCACTCCTCATAAAGTGGGGGGATAAAATGCCCCTGGGGTTCTGATGAGTGAGACAACATAAACATGCATTCCATAAAACCTATAAAGGGGGCTTCAAATTTCCTGTTGTTATTGAGCATCTTCATGACATTACATCATCATGCAATAAACCAATTACTGTTTTGTTCAGCATGGAAATTTTAATTTTGATGCTCTAATTGGAAAAACCTGGCTGATATGCATTAAATTCTTCAGCATTTTTTACTCAAATGTGACTACAATTTTTGTTATACAATCTAATGTATTTATATAGTCAATGATTTCTTAATTCATGGTAACTTTGTAACCTCTGCATATAAAATCCTAGGATTATAAAACAATAGGATCTGTATGGAATTTTTGAAAATTCCTTTTTAGCTCACCTGGCCTAAAAGGCCATGTGAGCTTTTGCCATCAATTTGCGTCTGTCGTCCATCAACAATTTCAAAAATCTTCTCCTCTGAAACTGCTGAGCCAATTGTAACCAAACTTGGCCTGAAGCATCACCAGGGTATGCAGTTTCAAAATTGTGTTCGATTAGTCCGAAAACCCAACAACATGGCTGCTGTTACTAAAAATAGAACTTAGGGGTAAATTGCTGTTTTTTGCAAATAACTCAATAACCATTATAGATATCAAAAATCTGACAGAGTAAAAGTGATCAGCATAGCAAGATCTACCTGCCCTGCAATTTTGAAGAAAATCCGAAAACCAGTCTTGGAGTTATTGCCCTTTTTCTGTCAAATTTTCAAAATTTGTGTATTATTTATTTTTTATTTCAAAAAGTGTAACAGATAGAGGTCAAGAGTAAATTGCAAAAAGGTTCAGCATATCAAGATCTTCCCACTCTGAAATTTTGAAGAAAATCCAATGACCCTTGTAGGAGTCATTGCCCTTTTTTCACAGAATTTTCAAAATTTTCATATTTTTCACTTTTATATTGAAAACTATAGAAGATGAAGGTTAAGTGTACATTGATAAAATGTTTGCTATGCTGTGTGGACTTCAAAACTGGTGTTGAAAATTGTTCTTGACTGCCATTTTCAAAATGGCCGCCAAAAAAAAGGCGGGAAAATTCAACATTGTTTGATTTCAATGAAAGTTGGTTTCCAAATAGATATTGATGTTGCGACTTCAAAAGTGACGTTAAAATTGTTCGTTGACTGCCATTTTCAAAATGGCCGCCAAAAAAAGGCGGGAAAATTCAACATGTCCGATTTCAATGAAAGTTGGTTTCCAAAAAGATATTGATGTTGCGACTTCAAAACTGGTGTTAAAAATTGTTTGTTGACTGCCATTTTCAAAATGGCCGCCAAAAAAGGCGGGAAAATTCAATATTGTCCGATTTCAATGAAATTTGGTTTCCAAATATGTATTTATGTTGCAACTTCAAAAGTGACGTTAAAATTGTTCGTTGACTGCCATTTTCAAAATGGCCGTCAAAAAAGGCGAGAAAATTCGACATTGTCCGATTTCAATAAAAGTTGGTTTCCAAATAGATATTGATGTTGCAACTTCAAAACAGGTGTTGAAAATTGTTCAATGATTGCCATTTTCAAAATGGACACCAAAAAAGGCTGGAAAATTCAACATTGTCAGATTTCAATGAAATTTGGTTTCTAAATAGATATTGATGTCATAACTTAAAATATGGTGTTGAAAATTGCCGTTTACAAAGTGATGTCTCAACTTCAAAATTGGTGTCGAAAGTGGTCCTTAGCAAGAACATTTTTGTCAAAAAAGCACAACAAAGAAATATAGTAAAACATGATGAGACTTAAAATACAGTTCAAGACAAACTACCAAAGTTTGAGGGACTGAAGTTCAACTGTATAACTTACAATGTGAGCTTGACTGTGGCAACTGAAAGCCAGGTGAGCGATACAGGCTCCTGGGAGCCTCTGGTTAATATACAAACGGGTCCATAAAAAGGCCCTATGGCAGCTTAAGTGATTAGACTTATATTTTTCCTTGTTTTTGTTTTCCAGTAAAATTTGAACACCTATAAATGGAATTTTATCATCATAATTGTATGCCTTCAATATCTTCAAGACTTTAATTATGCATTATGAAATACAACATGTATGACTATTTTCAATAACATTGTTATTTCTAAATTTTGGTATTTAGTCTTACCATCTGCCATTTTCTTGAAGACGTTAACAACATCTGATTCGTCCAACGTTAATTCATCAGGTTCTGTAGCAGTGTACTTCCTGATACACTGTACCTGTGGACAATCTGTAAAACAGTAAAATCAAATTAATATACAAGACACAAGACACAACTTCTGGTATTTTTTAAATTGATTTAAAACGTTCTTTTTATAGGTTTGTATTCAATAAGCCATAACCAAGAGTATTTTAAGATCATTAACCTTAATGCAAGACAAAAATCTAAGACTTGTCCCCTCCCCCCTCATATATACAAGAGTTGTGACTATCCAACCATCTTCCATACTTTTTATAGTCATGACCAAGGAGTCACTATTCCCCTAAACCAACATACTTGTCAACTTTTATAAAAATTCTCATTGGGGGTAACGATACGTGAAGCAACTGCAAGCAAACCATAAAACCTACAAACAGGGCTTCAAATACCCTTTCTATTGTTCTTTAGCATCCTCATGACATTACAATCATCATGCAATAAACCAACAGCGGTTTTGTTGAGCAAGAAAGGAATAACTGCTCTCTGAAAATTTCAAATTTGATGCTTTCATCATGAACCCAAACATATCGGGCAAGTTGGCAGGTATGAACCCAAACATATCGGGCAAGTTGGCAGGTATGAACCAATCAATATAAACTTTACAATTTCCACCATATTTTCTTTATAACTGAATATTTCAGAAGAAAATTAAAGTAATTAAAACAAACCCCATTCTTCATAGATCTTCTCATTATCTGTTTCCCTGGTAACAGGACTCAAAGCATCAATCCATCGAGATTTATCACTCCTATAAATATAGAAATCATACTATATTTACTATACTATACGTTGATTACAAACCACATAATATTAATGGTAGTCAAAGCACAAGACCATCATACATGTTCATACTTATATGATATATAATCTCTTATTTATCTGCAGAGAAGTTTTTGTGGATTTCATTTACGAATCATTTGTGGGGAAAAATGTTCATGGAACTGACATATAATAAACCTGTTTGGTTTAACAAAATTAAAATCTGGTCAATTTGATTTCACTGAGAAGTAGTACTCAAGACATATAAACTACGTAATCCTCCGTAAATATTTCTGTTTTTGCAGTATCTAATTATGATATGAACTGTAGATACACAGACGAGATCAAGTTTACTGCTGTAATTGTTAAATTCCGTTTGAGTAAGTCTAGCCAGTCTTGTTTAAAAAATCTATCTACTGATATGTCTTTTTATCTCCATTCTAGACACTAATCAACAGAAATATCGTAGTTTTAATGGGATACAAATACCCCCACCCCAAAACAAAAAAAAAAATCCTACGAAATTTCAATATCACTGAGTAACATAGAAAGTAGCCACAGCCTGCTAAGCTCTCCTCTTGCACAGCATGGTCACAAGTTAAACATGTCAGTAAACAGGAATGGACTTTAATCATTCTTCTGAAGGGATTCATTCATGGAAAAAATGTAGGTCACAGACTGCATCCCAAGCATTCACTGTAGCTGTCATCCCAAAATGCATCATACACACCAATATTGTTGATGTGATCATGTCAGTATGCAGGAATGGACTTTAACCATTCCACCTAATCAAGTCCCTAATGAATAAAATATAGGTCATGGTATGCATCCGAAGTATGCATGGTTGTCGTCATTCCAAAATGCATCATACATACCAATATGGTGGATGTGGGACATGTCAGTAAGCAGGAATGGACTTTAACCATTCTACCTAACCAAGCTGCTCATGCATAAAATATAGGTCACAGTCAGTATCTGAAGCATACATTGTTGCTGTCATCCCAAAATGCATCATACATACCGATATGGTTGATGTGGGACATGTCAGTAAGTGGGAATGGACTTTAACCATTCAACCTAACAAAGTTGCTCATGCATACAAGATTGCTACTTGTAGCTATGTGTCCCCCACCCCTGCAGTAAAATTGAAGTGCAATGTGTTACAAGGTAAATGGAAATATAGAGGTACTATTGTATTGCATCCACAAAGTGGACCTGTCTTGCAGTATGCATTAAGTCGATAAAGTCTAACAATTCCCCAAAAAATTGTCGAATCAAAATGGCGGCATTATATGGTCAAGTACATATGGTGGCAAACAATCATACAAAATTGCAGCAAAATCCGTACAGTGGTTTCTGAGGAGTTGCGTCCACAAAGTGGACCTATAGTTTTCCTATGTTGTAGTATGCATTAAGTAGATAAAGTCCCATAACTCAGTAAAATTTTTCTAATCAGAATGGCGGCATAATATGATCAACTATATAGGGTGGCTAACAATCAAACAAAATTTCAGCAAAATCCCTTCACTGGATTTTTAGGAGTTGCTTCCACAAAGTCTTCCTATCTTGTAGTATGCATCAAGTCGATAGGTCCCATAACTCATGCAAAATTTTGCGAATCAAAAAGGCGGCAGGATATGATCAATTGCATTAGGTGGCAAACAGCCAAGCAAAATTTCAGCAAAATCCCTTAATTGGATTTTGAGGAGATGTGTCCACAAAGTCTTCCTATGTTGTAGTATGCATTAAGTCGATAAAGTCCCATAACTCCTGTAAAATTTGTCAAATCAAAATGGCGGCATAATATGATCAAGTATATTCAAACAAAATTTCATCATAATCCGTTCAGTGGTTTCCAAGTTGTGCCCACAGTGTTCCTAAGCTGTAGCATGCATTAAGTTGATAAAGTTCCATAACTCCTGTAAAATTTGTCAAATCAAAATCGTGGCATGATATTATGATCAACTACAGTTGGTGACAAACAATCACACAAAATTTCAGCAAAATCTGTCCAGTGGTGTAAGAGGAGTTGCGCCCAAAAAAAAACGTGACAAATGGACGCATGGATGCAGACCATTACTATGTCCCGCCATCGCATTGTGGCAGGGGACAAAAATGTAGGTTACAGCCAGCAACCGAAGCATGCATTGTTGTTGTCATCCCCAAATGCATGATACATACCAATATGGTAAATGTGGAACATGTCAGTAAGCAGGAATGGACTTTAACCATTCTTCCTAACTGGACGCCGACGATCCGGGTATCACATAAGCCACCTCACTTCCTGAGGTGAGCTAAAAATAGGAATTTCTGTTGTACCCAAAATTTTGTATTGTCCATCTTTAAAATTTGTATTGTTGATAATTGTGATTTACAAGAATGCATAGCAGTATTTTTTGAAATTGCAATTCACTAACAGCACAATAATAAATCATAACTTACGGTGATTTACAAGAAACGATGAGTTCTACTTGTTTGTGGTCGTAGTTCTCTAAAAGTACAATTATAAACAAATTTTTACATCCACTCGGTGGTCCTTGTGGCAGATGACGAGATTTATCTGTATGGTCGATACTTTCTACATGAAGGGCGTTACGTAAAGCATAGTCTGTCACTGTATACTGGTTGTTCCTGAAAAGATACAATAAGGTTATTAAGCTTCACTTTACCATCTCTCCAAAATGTTTTGAACAATTTGTATTAATGATATATTGATAACTGAAAACAAAATGTAAATCATGATACATGTTCATATAATTTGTATAGAAGAATAAACTGTAAACAAAAATCTTCTACTTTTACACTACTACCTGGCAGTCACTGTTAGAAAATGAATTGCCGCAACATTTACCTTAAGTCGCCATTTACAGTCGAACTTGGATGGCTCGAACACACAAGGGACCAATGAAAACAGTTCAAGCTATCAAGGTATAACTATGTTTTAAATTGTACAAAATGGCAACAAAAATCGTTTGAGATATCCATGGTGTGTGAGCTATTGCACTTCGATCCATCGAAGTTTAACTGTACATGTATTTTATTTCAAATTTGATTTAAAACATTACCTTGATGGTTTGATTTATAATAGAGATACAGTCTTAAAAGCATTGTTCCATTTGTTTAATCTTACTATGTTTTTGTATTTATTTTTTCCTATTTACAATGATCTATATCCCTTTATTAGTTCATATGGTATTTAAAAGCAAAACTTTGATTTTACTGTATCCTGATCAGATAAATGCATCAGTCCAAAACTCAGAGATCAAATACAAATTCTGATCTCTTAAATTTACTTGTCTGATATTTATTCCTTTGTTTTGTTCTCCACATGTATATCAGTAGATATTTTCATATATTTTTCTATCTTCCACATAACTAGCAAATATAAACCATATTAAAACATTTTTTTTCAAAAGTTGTAAGACATTACTGGGATGCATGTGTGTATTTTACCACAATGCATCCCTCTATAAAAAAATATATTTTTTCAAAACCTTCAAGGATTACTTAGAGTCGATTTTTTTTATAAACGGAAAATTTGGAAGAGTTCAGTTAAAATGATATTTTTTTACAGTGGCACCTGTTCCATCAAAAAACAGTAAAGTACCACAAATATATGCCCTATTCCACAGGGTGTTCAAAAATTCCAACTGCAAAGTTAAAAACTATCATTGGATATGACATAACATAGGGAAAAATCATGTGTAGATTTAGAAATGTACTGCTACAGATAAGGTTTGCAGTATCCATCCCGTTAACCCTCCCCTTTAAAGGGAAGACTCCCTCCTAGAAGCATAATCTCCCCTTTGAATGGATCTCCCTTGAGGGAGATCAAATCTCCCCCTAACTGCTTTTTCTCCCCTAAACCTCCCTCATAGACAAAATAGGGTCATTTTTTTTGCAGTATTCCCAAATTTGTTTTGCTTTCTTGGCAAAATTATGAAATATGATGCATAATTTTAAAATCATGGTAGAATTTTTATTTTAGAAATTGATCTGACAGCTTATATAAATGATTTCGTCTCTTCCATATTCTCTTTTCTTCATTTATAAAAGATTTTGTTGAAAAAAGGTCATTACGTAAAATCAAACCCTTAGATGGGCTGGTATGAGGGAGACCAAAGGCATGAAAATCAAACATCTTTCTCAAAATGAAGATATAGAGTGAAAAAAGACAACTTGCTACATGCAGTCTTTCAATTTAAAGAACACTCAAACCCAACAGGAAATCTGTACCACTGCCTCAAACAACTCCCTTTTAATACACAGTATGAGACAGGCAGTAAACAAGGATAAGAATTATAGTATAGATATTAGCAATGCATGCCAAGCCTATGAACAGAACAATAGGGTTAAAGGTCTCAACAGGTTTAAAACATATATTTCAAATTTCTGTCAAAACAGCATTCTACAGAAATTGACATTCTTTATAATATCATGCATTTGTTAAGACATAATTTACTTACGCGGAAATAAAACATTCACACTTTCTAAAACCAAATATTCTTTAAAAATATCATGAATGTTTGTTAAAATTTTGTTGCCAAAGGCCAATTAGTAGTTATATTGGTCATTCAGAAGGATTCAACAATCCCAAAGAATAAAACTTGTACTTAAAACTAGATTTTTTTGCCCCCCCCCCCCAAAAAAAAAAAAAAAAAATAAATAAAAAATATAAAAACAGAAAAATTGAAAAATTGAAAAGTGTCTCAAGAAACACCTGTGTTACCTGCGCTTCAAATGTAAAGTTTTCATCTCTTTCAATCTTTAAAATCAATCAAAGTCAAAATTTCAAGTATAAGGAGCATTACTAAATCGTAAATAAAAAATTCTTAAAGTTACCTTTGAATCAAAGGGGTTTTTCTATTTCATGAACCCTTCTGATGCCCAAATAGAATGATTGCTCAAGACAAGCATTTTCAAATTCTCATGGACAGAAATCGTATTTCAATCAGACTGACAAGACAAAATAAAATCAATCATTTTTCTTTTTTCATTTACAAAGCATGGCCGACTACTTACGACAAAAATTTGATATTCTGTGGTGTAAAGGGGTAAGAAAATCTTACTCTGAAATAAGGTAGTACAAGTATATAATAATTATCTATCAAATATATTATTGACCTAGGGCGATACTGGCATTGACAATATTTTTTCTAACAAGTATAATACAAATACCAGTGAGTGAGTAATTTTGGTAGAAGTAAAATTTGTGATTTGTTCTATAAAGAGGGGTACTAATTTTCAGCAGTCATTAATTTTTTTTTTAAAATTTAGTACATGTATTGTGTAAGGAACAAGTATTTTCAAACACACGCTGATGTTAATTTGGTGAGATTTTATTGTTTGAGATTCAATAAACCTTGCAAATATAGTGTGTAAAGTACCTGCTTCATAGTGTTACCAATAATTAAGTGTTAAAAGTCTAATACAGATATTGGTTGGTCTATTCAATTGTTTAAAATATACAATGTATAGTCTGGACATTATATAAATTGTATAATACATGTATATATCTGATATGTATGCATGTATATTGAAAAGGAAGCATTGCACATTATAATAGCATCTTAAAAACATGTGTATAAATAATGTGTATAAAAAAGATGGGTCAAATACATGTTTATACTCAAAACCATAAACAATAAGCTTTTTGATACACAATTATGCAGGAATTTATAAACTACATGTGAATCGTGGTTATACTGACAATGAGACTATCTGATATTGAAATGGTGATATTCCCAGTTAGTATTACATCTATCTGATATCTAACGATGTAAATATTTACAGTACAGCAATAAAACTAAACATGCATGACTTTTCATTATTTATTCATTTTTTTATTGTCTTTCTATAAACCTGTTTCAGAAATGTTCCACTATTAAAATCTAGAAATTGTGCAGTACTAATAAATATTTAGTAGCAAGTCTTCCAGGAAGACATGTGTCGCCTGCGTACTAGCAAAAATATTCTAAGTTCCGTCAAAAAGGAAGTGGGCAAGCGAGAGATCCGAAACTCTGTTACACAGTATAGGCCCCATACTGACACTTCATGCCAAATTGCAAAAAGCTCTGATACACGGTTCCTGAGAAAAATGCGGCACAAATTTTTGTCATGCCGACGCGAATGACGGATAGTGATCCCTATATGTCGCCACTGCGTAAACGCAGGCGACACAAAAATATGTTATTTAAATGAACATTGATCTTACCCTTTTTTTTTACTGAGTAACAATACATCACTAAACAGGTACAGATAAACTTGTTGTTTACTGGGTTTTCCTTTACCGAAAGGGAGACGACTGGAGGTATCTGTTACTATTCTAGTTAACTCCCCTTGTTTCACAAGATATCTCGATGATGAAACTAGAGGTATTTCCTAAGAAAAAAGAAACAAAATTTTGTGGAAAATCTATTGCTTTTAGAGTCAAATTGTTTGACATGGAGTCTTGAGTAAACCATGTAACATGTATCTCAATTCTACAATCAATCAAAGTTTTCTTGATGAGGTTGCATGCATATAATTCATATAAAGTTGAAATGCTAACATAATTTGAATAAGTACATATTCTAGACTGTCACCAACATATAACATAAACCTGTCAGAGTAATGTTTAGCTAAATAATCGAAAAAGCATTCTCCACTTAAAAATCAAACAGTTTATCTCTTCCTAAATTTGTACAAAAGAACTTAAAAATTGCCCTACACCAAATGTTTGAGCTTTAACATCAGAAGTGCTAATCAATCATGTTTTAATTCTGATTCATAATCGTTCATTTATGATCAATGTTAATATTTTCACGATATAAAGCTACAGACAACACCAAAAAGCAGTTTTAGTACTGGATATCAGCTAAATTTAAAGTTGCTTCAAAATATTCTGTTGAAAACCATAATTTATTTCAATGAATGACCTTTACCTTGACATTGAACTCTAAATTCTGTCCTACTAAAAACATTTATTCATTTAGTTGAGTTCTCCTAGCACCTTCATTACACTTCTTTACTACCTGTATAGCAAATGACCTTTACCTTGACCTTGAACTCTAAATTCTGTACAACTAAACACATTTGTTCTGTTTGCTGCAGTCTTCTAGCATCTTCATTACACTTCCTTACTACCTGTACAACAAATGACCTTTACCTTGACCTTGAACTCTAAATTATGTACTACTAAACACATTTGTTCTGTTTGCTGCATTCTTCTAGCACCTTCATTACACTTCCTTACTACCTGTATAACAAATGACCTTTACCTTGACCTTGAACTCTAAATTCTGTACTACTAAACATATTTGTTCTGTTTGCTGCATTCTCCTAGCACCTTCATTACACTTCCTTACTATCTGTATAACAAATGACCTTTACCTTGACCTTGAACTCTAAATTCTGTACTACTAAACACATTTGTTCTGTTTGCTGCATCCTTCTAGCACCTTCATTACACTTCCTTACTACCTGTTTAACAGAAAATAACTTTTTTATTTTCTTTGGTATTATTTCTTATTCGTGTAACATCACTTATTCTCTCCTTACAAAAATTTTAACTATATACTCAAAAGTTCTAATAATAGAAATAGCTACATTTTGAATTGTAAATTGATGGGTGACAAGAGTAAACTGCCACATTGTCTTTGTTCATGTATACTCATTATAATGTAATACTATAGCATGTGTGAAACAAATCCAACAAGTGCTATGTTAAGTATTAAGCAGGTTAGAATGGTAAGCATAATAAAGCATATAATGAATCAGAAAATATCAATCATAGAATTCCTTCCTTTAAGAAAAACTGATATGATGATGTAGAAACATTATTGTTGCTTTCGTTTTTTTTTTTTCAAGAACCGATATTGTAGGTCTGCTTTAGAATTTAAAGGATTTTTATTTATAACAGATACATCTTAACTGCAATGAAGATTCCCGACATTTCTCTTAAAAAAAAAACAACAAAAAAACATGGAAATAAGCAAAGGCATGTATTTCATAATTTTGCCTAAAATTCTACGCCTACCCTGTTTAAAGCATCTAATGCTCTAGAAGCAGATTTATGGCGTTCAGTTCCTGGCGACAATCGATGACAAATAGCATCAACTAGTAATGGTAACCTAGTAACCCTCTGCATCGGTAATAACAGAAAGGAAGTCATAGGTAGACCTTGACATTCAGGATTTCTCTCTAATCTTCTTAACGCTTCATTAAACTCTTGCTGTTTCCTAGAAAATAAAGGTGAAATATACATGTATAAAGTGAAACCTGTCTTAACTGAACCCCTCTGGGACTGAAGATTTTGTTCAGTTTAGACAGGTGTTTGGTTTACACAGGTTCAAAATACATGTATAAAGAAATTGATAGAAAGGGTCTTCACATTATGTTTGGTTTAGACAGGTTTTCGGTTTTGTCACAGTTTGGTTTAGACAGGTTTCACTGTATTAAGGCAAATGGATCCTAATAGAAATCTCAGAAAGATATTTTGTTGTTTTTAACTTAAAAATGAAACAAAACTGTTATATTTTTGAGCATCTTTTTCTATTATTAGGCTTTGAAAACAGGTTAAAATCAGTGTTTTTAGAAAAAAAATACAGGCAACTCTAAAAACAAGCTTACTGTTTAAGCCTACTTATGAAATAACTAGCTGATAGATCTTCCCTTATGAAATAACTAGCT
>MJUU01059393.1:49336-105238 GCA_002080025.1 Modiolus philippinarum | reverse complement strand
CGTCATGGTGACATAAAGATGAACTAGAGGCTCACCTGAGCCTGTTTCACTCACCTAAACACCATCAGCCTGTTATAGGCAAATATTTGAAAGAGGAGCACCATAGGACCTTTTCAGTTTTCTTTTAGTTGACTAAGTTTTAACATTTTGGAGAACAAAGAACAATTACTCTTGTATGACTTTTTCGATTTGCCTAATAATTGCAGGCTATGTTGATCTTGACATGGCAAATGTTTTATCAATTAACACTAAAACCTCTATCTTTTATTGTTTTCGAAATAGAAAACAAAGTATGAAAAAATTAAAATTTGATGAACAAAGGGCAAAACTCCTACATGGGTTTCAGGATTTCCTTTAAATCTGCAGGGTATGTATATTCTGACATTTTATCAATTAACCTCTAGTTTTCGAAATAGAAGACGAAGTATATGAAAATTGTGAAAATTTGATGAAAAAGGGCAATAACTCCTACATGGGATTTCAGATTTGCATCAAAATTTCAAGGTTGGTAGATCTTGTCATTCTGAACAATTCTACCCTGTCAGATTTTTGATATCTGTAAAGGTTTTCGAGTTATTTGCCAAAAAACTGCAATTTACCCCTATGTTCTATTTTTAGCAACGGCGGCCATGTTTTTTAACCTGGGACAATAAAAAAAAACAAATTTGAAACGAGGTACCCTACTGATGATTCAGTTAAATTTGGTACAATGTGGTCTAGTGGTTTCACAGAAGATTTTTGAAAGTGAGGTAACGACGGACGGACGACGGACGCAAAGTGATGACAAAAGCTCACCCTGACATAGTTAGGTGAGCTAAAAGCGAGATAAAAGCATCTTTCGCTTATTGTTTTTTTTACCACGTATTAATCTAGACTGTGTCTCATGTCTCCATATCCTTTATTGTACAATAAAATGTTAAAATTTCACTACTTCAGAATTAAAGTAAAAAGGTAGCAGGAAACATTGACAGTGAGAGAAAATCCAAACAACAGATATTCAACCCATCCGAAAACTCAACTCACATAAAACATAAATAAAGACTATAACAATAGGAGACTTATTACCGTATAAACAACTTATGTCAGGTCCAATGTCAATTCACTAAACTTTGACAGTAGGTGAACATTGGAGTAAATAAGAACTAATTATTAGCAATTTCACACTTTTAACCATTTAAACAAATCATTTATCATTGATGACCTCAATGAAATTTTTTTTTTGTAAAATCAGGCGGACTCAGAATATCTCAACTGTTTTTTTTTTCGAGAGAGATAACAAATCGTCACAATACTTCAGTATTTTACATTGAAACAGGTGAGGTAACTTTTATGAACCTGTTGCAAACTTGGTGTTACATCAGGCGGACTCAAAATCAATGTGTTTTCATCAAACTCTGGGTTTTCATTTGTAAGCAAGACAGTTTTTGGTGATAGTGAACATCTTGAGGAGAAAGAGTAAGTTTTGTTTGACCATCATGATTGTATGAACGATACTCTTTTCGACAAATAACTATGTCAAAAGGTGGTGCAGGCACATACAGGGGAACGCGGATGGCCTTTGCACAGCCGTAGCATACTCGTATCTTTGTTCCCTTTAACAACTTGATGAAATAGTTTGTTTCGAAGTCATCTGAGGCTGTTACGGAAGTTTCAGTGTATGTTTTTCTACGTTTCGTACTTATTTCAGGACTCAAATCAATAGTAGACTTTCTTTTCGACGATCGCTGTCGTTGTCCTGGTTTTTTTGTGGATATTTTGACATTCCTTCCTTACATAAAGCGGTAATGTTTATTTGTTTGGCCTTTTCGTACCATTTCAAGTATTTTTCTAATATACCACGTTTCTCCGCGACTGCAACACTATGTGAACAAATGCTGCGAGACATGTAACCTTCACAGGGACATTCTATTTTTCCGCTCTGAAAAATTTCAACAAAATGTGGTACTTTTCCAGACTTGCTTACAACTAACATTGCTGTTTTGTTTTGTCCAGGGGCGTCAACGATATTACAGTTATCATTTAACAGCTCATCGGCCCTCCCCATACTTCGATAAAAACATGTGGCGGCAATGAAGTATCCTCTAATGCAATGCTCAGATTTGGACTGTGATCGCGATCGCGGCTACATGTACTTTGACCTTTGGAAGACGATGTTGCTCCGTCCTGATTTAAAAATTGTCTAGAAGGCTTAAGTTGGGCGTTAAAAAACATTTTGATATGGTTTTGACGAGTGGACGTGGACAATTTGAACCAATCTTTTTGATTAACATCATACTCTTTGTACTCCGGTCCGAGTTCAAACGGACCAGTACCAATTAAGGCTTTCTCAATGTCATTTCGTTCGGCGTCTACTAAAGAATAAAGACTAGAACAAAGTTCATTTAACTGTGATTCCTTATAGTCAACTTTTTCTTTCAACTTTTTATTTATTGACTCATTAGCATTAGTTGTGAATCCGGCAAACCCCAAACCAGCTGAAATCCTCAAAGGTAGAAGCAAATGTTTCTTGAATAAGTTGAATAAGTCTGCCTTATGGGTTTTAAACCATTTATGAAACTTTGGTTCGTTAGTTTTGCGGCTTTCTATCTCACATTCATTCCATATGATTTCGTAATTTCCTAGTTCTCCATCGAATGGCGTCTTCTAAACCTTGTTCCGAACCTACCAAAGATATCCTTGAGAAATACCCCTGCATCATTATCACAGATTCCAAGCTCTTGTAATTTTTTCGATATATTGTTACGCACATGTCTGACACACTGAATATTCTGGCTCTCTGGGAAGAAGTTCTTGACGCCATTGAATATTGCTTTTTCGTCGTCGGTTCCAACAAATAGAATTTCGCTCAATGATGGTTTTAAAGAAGCACACGTGCTAGCCAAATATGAGTATGAAGTAGGGAATTTCTAGTGATGAATAAGTATAGGTCCAATCATGGTTGGGCAGTTTCCTGTGCGACGATGTCGTAACTGTAAGTGTTTATATGTTGACGGAGTCACTAGGAACTCTCCTAAATTATAAGTCGGATCAATACCAAATATCGTTGATTCAGAAGGATTTGTCAAGAACTTATCCATGTCTGCTAACTGTCTATCAGTTACTAAAACGCACATAGGCTCAGGTGTAGCTTGAATTGCCCTTATGAAAGGGTCTGTAAGGGATTGTTCAGACTTGCATTTACTTATAATTTAAAATAAATCGTCTTTTTCTTTGGACCTTGTCTCGCAAGTCTTTGCTTGATTTACATTGTAAACTTGTTTAATGTTTCTCGGTATAGAACATAAACTTTCAGCTTCTCATCCGCCAACTGACTGAAAAGAAGAATCGAAGGCTTCCTTTGGTTTCATTTTTTCTGAAATATTTTCAACAAAGTCAACAGTGGACTTAGCGGTTCTGACGTATATTCCACCCGACTTGCTGTTACCATGCGGTGTAGATTTGGGGAGAGGACCCCTCCCCTGAAATATAAATTTTAATCTGACTACTTTGTGTTGTGATCCTTTCCAGTCATATAATTCGTATATTCTTCTCTTAAAACTACTGTCATTTTTTAAGGAGTAGTACGACCTCTTGAATATTGCCATCAATAATTGATACTGCATCTTTCTGCACCCGCTCATTATTCATGGAGCCAAGCTCGTGTGAGCGGATGTCATCAATGTGTTTGAGTTTGCTCGAATCAATAATGAAGGTTTTTGTTTGTTGGCAACTATAGGGAACCTTTGTTGCCAAATTTATATTTGAATTAATTATGAGTGCGACTGCTTCACCTACGGTATATCCACTTTATGGACTGGGAGAATGAACAGGCATTTCATTGTCTCCTTCAAAATATTCAATTGGTTCACATGACCTGAAGAAAAAAAAAATGATTCGCTATATGTTTTGTTTATAGTTAACACAATGTTTCATAATGCCAAGGTAATTTCAGAGGAAAACTCGAAGCCGTCTACATGGACTCCTTTGACACATGTCGTCTACCATTTAAGGAGGTTCGCTACTCAATTAAAACTAGAGGCTCAGATACTGAGCCTGAATAGCTCACCTGATAAAATACTTACAGCAGATGATGAAAGTGATGTTTATCGCATAGGATCCTATGCTAAAATATGTTCTGTGCTGGCAGTCTTGTTTTTATCAGATCAAAACAAAATAAGCAATCTTAGTTTGACTGAATTTGCTTCAATAATTTAAGCACATGTAATGAAAAAAATGTTTTAATATATGGGTACCATTCTAAACCAAGTTCGATGCTGGAGGCTATTTTCTTTGTCGGATCCCAACAAAATGAGAAATCTTTGTCAAGGACCTTCCATACATCATTTCTGTAAGGTTTGCTTGATTTTGCTTCAATAGTTTCAGAGCAGATGTTGAAAATGATGTTACTCCCATAGGGCTAATGTTAAACTATGTTCTGTGCTGGCGGCCATATTTTTTGTCAAATGGGAGTAAAATGAGCAAACTTTGTAAAGGACCTTTAGTGCATCAATCCTGTAAGTTTGGTTGAATTTGCTTCAGCAGTTTCAGAGGAGTTGATGAAAATGTGATTTTTCCCATAGGGTCCTATGTTAAACCTAAGTTCCGCACTGGCAACAATGTTTATATCATATCAGAACGAAATGAGAAATCTTTGTAAAGTACCTTCCATACATCATTCCTGTAAAGTTTGGTTGAATTTGCTTCAGTGGTTTCAGAGGAGAAGATGAAAATCTGAATTTCCCATAGGGTCCAATATTAAACTAAGTTCCATGTTGGCAGCCATCTTTTTTGTTGAATTGGAATAAAATAAGCAAACTTTGTAAAGGACCTTTAGTACATCATTCCTGTAAAGTTTGGTTGAATTGGTTGTGATTTTTTTCCATAGGGTCCTATGTTAAACCTAAGTTCTGTGCTGGCAGCCATGTTTTTTGTTGAATCTGAATAAAGTTACCAAAATTTGTTAAGGACCTTTAGTGCATCAATCCTGTAAAGTTTGATTTAATTTGCTTCAGCAGTTTCAAGGGAGTTGATAAAAATGTGATTTTTCCCATCGGGTCCTATGTTAAACCTGAGTTCCGCGCTGGCGGCCATGTTTTTTATCGGATCGGAACGAAATGAGCAGTCTTTGTGAAGGACCTTCCATACATCATTCCTGTAAAGTTTGGTTAAATTTGCTTCAGTGGTTTCAGAGGAGAAGATGAAAATCTGAATTTCCCATAGGGTCCAATGTTAAACTATGTTCTGTGCTGGCAGCCATGTTTTTTGTTGAATTGGAATAAAATTAGCAAACTTTGTAAAGGACCTTCAGTGCATCAATCCTGTAAAGTTTGATTAAATTTGCTTCAGCAGTTTCAAGGGAGTTGATAAAAATGTGATTTTTCCCATATGGTACTATATTAAACCTAAGTTCCGCGCTGGCGGCCATGTTTTTTATAGGATCGGAACGAAATGAACAATCTTTGTGAAGGACCTTCCATACATCATTCCTGTAAAGTTTGGTTGAATTTGCTTCAGTGGTTTCAGATGAGAAGATGAAAATGTGAAAAGTTAAACGGACGGACGACGGACGCCAAGTGATGGCAATAGCTCACACTGGGTCAGGTGAGCTAAAAATAACAAGGATTAGTAATAATGGTTTCATTTTGACAGAATATTGAAAAATAAAAACTCAAAGCGAAAAAAAAAAATGACAGGTCAATGATACCGTTTAAGAGATACAAGCTATTAAAAATTTGACGGGAGACCAAATTCCTCTGGGTCTTTCATAAGTTTAACATTATCAATATTTATTCATTAAACATCATGTAAAAATAACAAGAAATCCATAAAAATTGTCTGAATGTTTTTAAGATGTGTTTGATTACAAAATGAAGAGAAAATTAGGGGTTCATGGGCAAAAAATTTTAATGCTTCGAACTGGATAAAACCAGAGAACTAGGAAAATCTGACCGAAATGTCAAAATTTGAGGAGCGAACTTCCTTAAGTAGATGCTTACCCGAACCTGTATCGCTCCCCTGTGTTATGGTAGTCAAATGTGGTTCAATGATTCAACTCCCGCTGACGTTTCGAAAACGTATTTTACCCAAGGATTCAAGTTCAATTATTTCTCCACTAGCAGCTATCCTGGATGCGACATCGACCCATCCTATAAGTTGCCAATGATAAGCCAAATTTTATTGCAATTGTCTTAGTAGTTTCAGAGAATTTTTTTTAAATATTCTACCATACGTTCCAATGTTTGATTATTGTCCAAAATGGACCTGGTACGATCTGACTGACAAAATTTTAAAAGATTACAACAAGATGACTTCTTTGGTCAAACTTTGTTTCAAGTGACTTCTTAGTTTTAGAGGCGAAGAATTTTTAATATACTAGTACTATAGAAGACTCCAATGATTAACTACGATCTTTTGTGGTAGTCATCTTCAATTTGGATTTATGATGACACTCTTAGTTCTGTAGAACAGGAAGTGGGCGTGCAAGAGATCCAAAACTGTCTTGCGCCATATAGGTCTCCTTACTGATTTCAGGGGCTTCGGCTTCAGAGCTACCGGGCGCGTCCCCAGGTGGTGGATAGGGGAATGCCCTGTCTATGCGGGGTAGTCAGGTCATAATACGGAAAGCCTGACCCCGAACCATTGTAGCCAAACTGTGTCGAGAAACGCCACGCTCCATGCAGTATAAAGACCCCTTCTATATTTCTCTAAAGAGAGCAGACGCACTGGGTGTCGTATGGAAGGCTAAATTTCCTGCCCCTACCCATTTCTCCAATTTTCCAGTGGCAGTCAAAAGTCGTTGCCCAGGTTGTCCCTTCCTCCTTTATTTCTTTCTTCTGATACTTTCAATTTTTTTTGAATTGATTAACTTGTTCTCGTCCTGATATAGCTGAAATATTGCTCATTGGACGTTAAACTCACTAATCAATCAATCAACTGATACTCCAGGAACATGTTATTTTTAGCAACAGCAGTTATGGTTGAACCGGCAGGGTTATCGAATACAATTTTGGGAAACCGTACCCCCGGTGGTTATGATACAAGTGAAGTTTGGTTACATTTGGCCCAGTGGTTTCAGAGGAGATTTTTTTAATGTGAAGATGAATGGACGACGGACGCAAAGTCAAAATGACAGATTTTTTTGACGATGGATCACGGATAGTGATCACTTTATGTCGCCACTGCATGAACGAAGGCTACAATACACTATAAAGAAGGGGCAAGGGGGTTTTCTGTTACTGTTATTGTGTTATGGGTAAAATGAGTTCTTCGTTATCTGTTATTGCAGCAGCTTGTTTAATATTATCTGTTATTGACCAGTTTTGTCATCTGTTATTGACAAGTTTTGTTATTTGTTATTAGGAAAGTAGATTCTCTGTTATTGTGACCCCCTTGCCTCTCATGTATAAAATAACTAGTAACCCAAGCAAATAACATGGCAAAAACGGCTACAACCATAAAGACAAAGGACACAAAATGACAAAAGCAAATAAGGGTTAACATTATGTAACATTATCTACTCAGCGTACAGGACTCGTTACAATTACAAATGGGTAATCCCGTAAGGGGTCAAACACTGTGCATACCAAAACGTAAGTGAACACCAAAATCTTTCGGAAATTATCCAGTTCTTCTGTGAGATGAAAATCTTTATTGTATATGTGTTAAGTTATTATAGGTTACAGGGCAAAATGGGCTAAAATACCCTCAAATTATGCAAAGAAGTCTTTCCGGTTAAGCAGGTATTGCTATTCATTCACACAAACCACAAGAACTAGTCGAAATCATTTTGATATTATACTTAAAAGGTATAAAAGTCATAATTCAGGGAATGCATGAATGATTGCTCATTGTTGAAGGCATGGTGACATCCAGATAAAAAGCATGTTCAAATCCATAACCGAGATCTCGGAATTTGCAGAAAATTCAAGACCAAATTTCATGACATAAAGGCTAGCAGAATGTGACAAATATAAAATGCCATATTATAGGCTGTCCTTTCTGACTGCTTCCATACCTGGTTCATTGTCAAAACAGTTATTTCATAAAATTGTAACAATTTGTTTGTTGTTTTGTACAATCTTTACAGAGGACAATACAAGATGAGGAGCGGCAATAAAAGTTTCTACCACATTTTTATTGGAACTTTGTTTAATGTGTATTTACTCCATATCCCTTAATTAAACAATATAACTGATCCTCTTATCTAAATTTAACAAACTTTATAGCTCTTGATTCAAAAATATTTATTTGTCTCCTGTACATATCGCTTTTATTATTCATAAAAAAGGAAAAATAGACATCTGATAAATAATGGGATATAAATAAATGTACATGAGACCCTTACCCAATTAATAGTGGTGAAAACAAACAAGTCAGTGACGCCTTTATTGTCGTTCTTCATCCTGAAGTCAAAATGGGGCCTTCAACAATATGCTGGTATTTTAATATGCATGTAGTATCGATGGATAAAAGAAAGCTGGACACCAACCAAAAACATGTTTTTCTTCTTTATATGATTTCTTCTCAATAGTCTTATATGATTTTGATATGAAATTTGATAGATTGATTGAATATTGTTTAACGTCTACTGAGCAATATTTCAGCTATATCAAGACGAGAACAAGTTTATTAATAAGTAATCACTTTGGGGTATGGAAAGGGTCATGGGACGGGATATTCTGACTGCCACTGGAAAAGAAGGGTGAAATCGAAAGGGGCGGGGAATTTAGCCTTGTAGCTGATCACCTACGGACCACTCAAAAAGAGCTTGCTACAGGAGATTTTTAACGCGCAGGAAGCGTGGCATTTCTTCTAACACGTGGACCTGAGTTTACATCCCATCCGAAAGATGGGTTGTGTATACGCATTTATTAATCCTGCACAACCACGGAATGGGTCCTATTTGTATATCCCGGGGTTCCCTCGGGGTCGGCCCCGTTTAGGAGGGGTCATACCCCGCAAGCCGGAGATACTGGGTCCTTTTTCTATATCCGGGGTTCCCTCGGGGTAGATATGAAATTTGATACAAATGATTTGTCACATGTGATATGTAACATATGTCTTTTTGTAAATATGTGAATCATACGTAGAACTATACAAATTATACCAAAATAAGTAAAATTTCCAAACCAAATGTGCTTGTCAAGAATACCGCTTAAGTGCACGCTAGGGGCCTTCTTGATCTCGCTTGAGGGGGTGAATATTGTTCACCTCTAGTTGAAGACCCTCAGGCGATATCAAGATGAAGACAGGAATAAAAGCCCTGTCCTTGATAAACTGGAGTTTTCTATGTATCGTGTGCGTTTTTGTCACATGCACATTCACTCCATATCCTTTCATTTTTCCTATTTGATCGAGAGAAGTTTCTAAATGGAAAGCCAATCATGCATTCAATATCAGAGCTTAGCACGTGATAGAAGTAGTCCTGTATTTTTACATTTTCATAAACTTTTAAAATTGTATAATTTTAAGAAAAATATGGGAGATAACCTTCTATTTATATATTATTCAATATATTATTCACATTGTCAAATTCTAGAATAAATATCACCTTTGGTGCTGGACCAAAGTACTTGGTTATTGGGCTTTTTGATGCCCTCGTGCACTTTAGGTCTATAAGAGGTGAAAGCAACCCAGTGGAAGTATACATCTATTATATTATTATGAATGTTATGGCATTTATTTAAATATACCTCTCTGGTACTGGCCGATTGCTTTCTGAATCAGTATCACTAGAAATGTTTATAACTGTACATGACGGCTTATCCACCTTTGTTTCACTTGTAGTGAAATTAGGATCACTATCAGAACTGTCAGGTGCTTCTCTATCATGATCATTTGCTGGTGATCCCAGAGATGGAAGTGAAGACGATGATTGTACATCAGCATGATCAGACTCGATTACAATAACATCTGAACAAGTACTATCTGTACTAGAGACGTAAGAATCTGGTTCTCTGAAGAAAAAAGTGATGATTATGATTACAAAAAAACTGTATCCATATGGTCTGACCATTAAAGTGTATACGCGTTTGATCCAGGCCATTCGTGTACGGTCAAAATACTCATATCCATGGTCTGGATCATATCGTTATTAAATTTATTAACCATGAGAAGAACTAATCCAAGAATCATTAATTTGACATGGTAGATAATTTTGTATCTACTGTGTTTGTCTTGTCATCTTCTACACTTAACACGATAAATATTGCATTATGTTACTATTTTAGTTTTAAGAATGGTTTGTAATGTTGTTATGGCTTAAAGTCTTATAGGTATGGTAAGTTATATGTTTGCGATCTCTTGCGTACCCACTTCGTATTTGACATAACTTAGATTGTTTTTTTTTTGGTCTTCCATTTTTGTTACATTCTTCCCTGGAACCACATGTTCCGTATGCATGCTTTTTCTGCAGGGGATAATGCTGTTTTTGGGCATGCACATTGATAGAGATGCTACATCCAATAAATTTCGTTTGGGTTCAAATATATTTTATCAAATATATACCTTAGGAACTTGTTAAATTCTTCTTGCCACTGCGATATCTTCCTTTCAGCAGCCAAAGCAGACAAATGCAAGATAATAACTAGTATACTGCATTTGAAGAAAAAATTCGTCACTGTAAGAACGCGTTAATCGTGAAGAGTTTCTTAGATGAAGATAGGAGATCGATGCCTCCGACAGTAATTGTTGATTACAGCAGTTTTACAATTACAGTTTTATCTCAACAAATTAATGAATACAATGTAAAGAAACATCCATTTAAAGAAAATTATACATCACAGTGGTACACATTTTCTATTCACAATATCCAAACCGTGAATAATTTTCAAACATCAAAGGATTTTTTCAGCCAATGAAAAAAAAAACTGTGGACATTTAAATTTAATTATATCTTCCAACATGTTATATGTATAGAACCCACTCTTGTCAGTGACTTTCGTTTGATTGACAATCATATTTGAAACCAAAAATAACCTGTACAGTTACATATGACCAAAACATTTAAATTTTCTTCTTTATTATATAGATTGCGGTGAAAGATTGAAATTTCTCAGTGAATTAAAAGTGATAATTAACTGTGAAATTATTTTCCATAATTTCACTCTAGGAAGTGACGTCACAATAGACGTTGTCAACGTCGTTGTTAAGTAAACGTCTCAGCGGATTAACATAGAAAACTTAGTTCATACAATAAATCTTAAAATAAACCATAAAATATTGCATAATAAGATCTATATAATAAAAACAATAACTAATCCTATATTCTGATTATCGAAAATATTCAACTCATGATCGAAAACATTGTAATTCACTCATGCGCTGCGTGCATTCGTGAATTACTGCGTTATTCGATCATTCGTTGAATATTTTGCGATAATCAGAATCTCGGATTAGTTAAAGTATAAATATCATACGTCCCTATATTGTATACGTATATTGGACTGTTTTGACGCAGCTAATACTACACAGTGTACGACTTGGTCACGTCTATATTCAGTTCAATTCAACTAAGTCTATGGATTGACAGCAATACCCCCATCTTGTAATACTCATCTCTTAACAAAAAAGGCACCAAAGCTGTTGAACTGACGACAAAACAAACGTTTGAACACCCTTCTCACGGGAGGGATAGACCATAATAAAAAATTCCACTCAAAACTTCGTAACTGTATCCTTTGAAAACATCATATACTACATTACCATTTTTTCCGTCATTATTTTCCGTTCCGTTTTCCGTTCCGCGTTTTAGCAACACCCGTAAATCCATCCAAGAGTTCATCTCAAAGCAGAGGGAATTCGATGAGGAAGGTCAGTTTCAGTAGAATACCGAAGGAACAAAGCACAAGATTACACAAATCAAAGTCCAGAGACAAGGCAAAAGCAAGAACACCAAAAGACGGAAGACCAAAGACACCACATGCCCACAAAACACGAACGTTACATATACAACACAAAAAACTAAAGCACTAACAGTGTGAACTCTCAATAAACAAGAGTGACATCAGGTGCCCCGGAAGGGTAAGCATGTCCTGCTCTGTGCACAGCACCCGTCACACTGTCAGTGGGTCAATCCAGGTAAAGTCGAAACCGGTAATGTCAAATCAGGGAAGACGCGAATCCAGCTGAAAATGTCAGTTTTTATTTGTGACACTGACATTTCATATCTATCTATGATGTCGTGGTGACGGCCATAGAATTTCTGAAGGGACGAAAGTAACAAAGGCTGAACATATCCCTGACTCAGCAGTTTTTGTTACAGTGCTTTTGCTCTTTCCACAAAGTCACTGTATGTACTGCACGCTCTACAGTAACGAATTAATTGTGAAATATATACTCCATATGCTGGGGATGCAGGTATATTGGTGCAGAAAAAGGGAAAGTTCACAATTGGAAAGACAAAATCATCACGTTTGTCATATAATCTAGATTTCAGACGTCCATGTTCGTCAATGTACAACAAAAGGTCAAGGTATGAAGCAGAATCGGGTGTATCGGTTGTCCCTTTAATTTCAAGTTCACTGGGGTAGATACGATGTAAATATTCTTTAAATTTTGGGTTATTAAGAGAAAGTACATCGTCTATATATCTGAAGCTGAAATTAAAAGTCTAGGCTAGCTGTTTTTGTTTTTGTTGTATCAGCCCTTGTAAAAACTTTGCTTCATACGAAAAAAGGAAAAGGTCAGCTAAAAGTGGCGCACAATTTGTTCCCATAGGAATCCCTTTTGTCTGTTGAAATACAGAAAACACGGCCTCCACATTCAACAAAAATGTTGTCGATCAAAAATTCAAGCATCTTAATCACGTCATTTTCACTGTATTTCTTGTTCTAAAATAATGATCACTCAAGCTTTGTATGATGTGGAATTCAATTCCCCATTACAGAATATTTTAGTAAAGATGACTATAGGGATAGATATAACACTTACTTTCGCCTTTGAGTTCAAACAAAATTTGAAGTTCTACAAAAGTTAATTAGTTAACATTTAATTGTACATGCAACTGTTTTACACATGCAATGTATTAATTGTGATTAAAAGTTCAGAAATATTTTGTTTTCTTTATTTCTACTCGCCAATCATCCTATTTTGCCACTCCAATTTCCCAGCATCACTTGTGAAATAGTTTTCGAATTAACCTCTTATGTCTCTTCCTTCTCTGGCAAACATGTTGCTTCCTGCACGATTGATTCCAAACAATCTGTTAGCATTCCCAAGTTCGGTCTTCTACATTCCTTCAATCATAGTTTCGTTTCCTTCCGTCTCAACATATCTAGGCGGATGATATAGACGATTAGGAATTGAAATGTCTTTCTTTTCGAGTTTCACAAAATTGTGTATACACTAAGATGCTTTTACAATTTCTGCGCACTTATCTGGAGTAGCCAAAATTGGTTGTCTGAATATTCGCAAAGAACTAGTTAGAATTCCGAAAGAGTTTTCAATAACACACCGACTCTTGATAATCCGTAATTAAAAATCCGTTTTGTCATGTCCAGTTGCGTTCTAGGAAATGGACGCATCAAAAACGACTTTAGAGGTAAAGCTTCATCACCTACAAATCAAATAGACATGATACGTTGTTGGTTCCAGGCCGACTGCAAGGTGATGGTAAATTTAGTTCCTTGTTTTTAGCGCGTTGACCAATTTTTGAATTAAAAAATACATCGCCATCACTACATCGACCTGGGCATCTAATGTCAAATATTGTAAAATTACTGCATCAGAAACTGCAAGTAGTACTGTACTGAAGGGCTTCTTTTAGTTGAAGAAAGCAGAACATGAATTGGCAGGGCACTGAATTGCTACATGTTTACCATCTATCGCCCAAATGCAATGTGCAAAATTCCAAGTGCTATTAAATCTTTCCTCAATTTTCAACCATTCTTGTTCATTACTTGGCACTTTAAGATAGTCGTTGTGTCGAATTCTCCATATTGCATTACAAAAATCAGAAAAAGTAGTGTAAACAGTTGACGTCGATACTCTGTATGATACAGCTATCGATGTTTGCGAATCACCCAAAGACAGATACCTGCAAGAACTTTGTAACCACTTGTAACTAATTTATTTCTAGATTCGTGGAATTTATCTTTCAATATCTGTACAATATACTTATAAAGTTACAGAGGCAAAAGTATATCGTTGCGAAACAACACGTGTCTTTGCTCATAGTTGGGCTGATTTTGAGACCAATATACTATATATTTACTCAACTTTTAGCTCGCCTGTCTAGAGCAAGGGTAAGCTTTTGCCAACACTTTGCGTCCATCGAACGTCCGTCCCGTGTAAACTTTTCATTCAAAGATCTTCTCCTCAAAATTACTTGGCCGATTAGAACCAAACTTGCAATAATAGTCAATGTGGTGATCCCTGCAAAAAAAGGGAGTTTTCCCAAGATGACCGCCAACGGAGAACATAGTTTAAACGTTGAACCCTATGGGAAAACACAATCAAAGATCTCTTCTGAAACTGCTGATCAAACTGGAACCAAATTTGGACACAACAGTCCTTGGGTGGTCTTGGACACGACAGTCATTGAGTGGTTCCTTGCAAAAAAGAAGTTTTCAGGTCCGCAATGTTTCCGAGATGGCCACCAACGGGGAACATAGTTTGAACATTGGACATATGGGAAAACACATTCAAAGATCTATACTTGACTATAGTTATTTAACTGCAATGATGGACAGAACGCGGACCTTGAGGAAAACACCCTAAATTTTGTGCATTTGTTTAGTTCATGCAAAATATCCAAGCAGTTGGCCGAACGCGACAATTCTTATTTCCGGATGAGGTATTGGCGGATAGAGGTTATTGGCTGATGGTAATGGCAGGTAACTTCACATTAGTGTGAAAAAGTATTTTCCGGTTCACAAGATGGCTGCCAGTAGGGAACATCTCTACTGAAACACTTGATTCTTTCCTTAAACAAACCATTGGCTATATTTGAACAAAAAATTGTGAAACTTCTAGTTGAATTTCTAGGACATTCTGCTTTTGATACAGTCTTTATCATGGCCAGTATCAAGCGAGCTCGTAAGGGCGAGCTAGATGCGTCACGCCATGATAAAGTCCGTATAAAGATGTCCTACATTTCTTTTATCTGTTATTAATGAAATGATAAAAAGAACTCTATAATAAAGTGCTGAAATTTCTATTTTAGCAGAGATATAATTGATTGTTTATTGCAATAAGTAATATGTATTCTTCGTTCAGCGTATGAACTCGACAGGTACAAGTCTGTATCAAAACAGACATTTTGTGCTTATGTTGAACAAAGAAAATTCGTACAAATTACCGAAAAATATTGTTTATCGGTGACTTATTTTTTGTATTTCATACAATTTTTCAAAAGAATATAGCGAGATGTTCTATCATAACTGTTCGTAACGGGAATACAAATTTGACCTTAGTCCGTTCAGTCAGGATTGGGTACATTTCTTGTTCGACTGTTCTATAACCACCATTAATGAGGCAGAGTAATGACATTTGGAATGGCATCTGTACACATAGTAAAACTACATAACCGTTTTAAGTCATTAATAAACAAACTTATTTACCTTAAAGTCATTGCTAATCTCTCAGTAGCACTGATTGGAAAGATATGTGTTTTCGGTCTCTGTAATGAAGTGCAAACTTTTCTTTCTAACTTTTAACGGGTCCCGGACATGCGGAAATACATTATGTGGTAATGGCTAGATAAGAAAAAGGCAATTAGCTGGCAAAGCCCTTTAATTCCAGCGTCCCTTATACAGATGTTATTTCATTCAACAATCCTTAATGTAAGGATAACCTTCATCTTGTATACCTAATTGAATTCGAAATTAAGGAGACCACTGATCACCAAAAAAGTATAAAAGTGCATTAAATTAATTTTGTTAGGATTGTGTATGAAGTTCATCTTTGCTCCATCACTCATCGTCTAATCGTTTCTGATCTAGCCCTTGTATGAGCCTCGCTTCGTACAAAAGAAACATAGCTGCCAAAAGCGGCTCACTATTAGTCCCAACATATATCCCTTTTGTCTGCTGGAAATTTCGAACCCTAAATTCTAATAATATGTTATCAATCAAGAATTACAGCATTGCAATGACGTCCTCCACTATATATTTTTTGTGTGACTTAGTGTGATGTTTACTTTCCCAATAATTTACCAATTTCAAAACCGTTGCAATCCTTTATTCCCCCTTCACCTTTTCTTTCAACGACCTTTCCTTCCTTTTGAACAGTTTCGTTTTTTAAAAGTAAACAAATTTTTGTTTCTCCTGTCATATGAGGCTTGAAACTGGAAAAGTAACCGTGGACTGACGACCTTCAAAGTTTAAGTTCACTTTTTTAAATTCCAAAGGTAGATTTTGTGTGATTGCGTTCCCACTGGTATCATTTCTCTCACAAACCACCTTACACATATCCACTCTTCTGACTGTACCTTTTTTATAGGCGACCCGCAGCTCTGAAGCCGGAGTCCTTATAAGAAGCGTCCAGGTGATCCCACTGATAAGATGTTTAAACATGGCAGTGTTTGCCTTAATAAAACTTAGTAGTAAGTCTTCCAAGGAAGACATGTGTCGCCTGCGTAATAAAGCAAAAAAAGATATTTTAAGTTCCGTCAAACAGAAAGTTTGCATGCAAGACATCCTAGACCCTCTTACACAGTATAGGTCCCCAAACTGATACTCCATAATTGCAGAAGGCAGGAATATGTGGTTCCTGAGAAAAACATGACAGAAATTTTCCAGACTCGAAAAAATATTCCGTATACAAGTTCCGTCAAACAGGAAGTGGGCATGTGAGAGATCAAAATCTCTTTTACATAGTATAGGTCCTCATACTGACATTTCATGATTAATTTTAGAAAGCTTGGTTATGTGGTTACTGAGAAAACTGTGACAAATTTTTTTTGTGACGCCCATCGGTAAAAAAATATTCTAAGCTCTGTCAAACAGGAAGTTGGCATGGGAGAGATCCAAAACTCTGTTACACGGTTTATGTCACCATACTGATACTCCATGCCAAATTGCAGAAGGCTGGGATATGTGGTTCCTAAGAAAAACGTGACAAAAATTTTCAAGACGCGAAAGATATTCTAAATTCCGTCAAAGAGGAAGTGGGCATGCAAGAGATCCAAAAGTCTATTACACGGTTTAGATTATTATACTGATACTCGATGCCAAATTGCAGAAGGCTGGGATATATAGTTCCTGAGAAAAATGTGACAGAAATTTTTGTGACCCCGACGCCAGACGACGACTGACAACGAACGCATGACCACGGATAGTGATCCCTATATGTTGACATTGCATGAACACAAGCGACACAATAAGTACTTACGACAGGCATAAATATTGAAACTGTATTTGGTGTATTTTTCAAGGGCCATTTGGTGAAGCATCAATTTTCTGGGCTCCCTCTACAGAGCTGCCGGGCACGTCCACAAGTGATAAATATGGAAAAGCCTGTGTATGCGGATTGTTATGTCCTGCTATGGAAAGACTGATCGCGAACCATTGTAGACAAAATGTGTAGGGAAACACAACGCCGAACGCAGTATATAGACTGGGTCTTCTACATTTCTTGTACAATAGGCGACTCTCGGAGATGTATCGAAGGCTAATTTTCCTTCCCCTACCAATATCTCTCTTTTCCCCCGTGACAATCGATTCTCGTCAAAGTTGTCCGTCTTCCATTATATTTTCTTCTTTAAGTTAACATATTTTGAATTTATTCATTGATTAATTTGTTTTCTTCCGATTTAGATGATATTCTAATATGACTCTCTTCTTTGTCTTTGGAAACGATGCTATGATCTAATTCTAACAATATTTTTAGCACATGCGTATATCTTTTACAAATGGACATTCGTAATGTGCAGTCTCACGTTTTATGCACTCAAAATTCATGTGTAAATAAAGTTTTAAATAATGAATCAGCCAAAAGCTGCATCAAATAATGACAATAATAGAAATTTACAAGTTCTTAAATTTAAGACTCGGAACTGAAATTGACATTACCGTAACCTAGCAACGAATGTGTTGGTGTTATGAAATTTTATCTATGTTGCATATCATATATAAAAATTTTAATTTTTTTCGTTAATGAAATTATTTATATGAGTTTTATTACTTTCTTTCCTTTTTTGGCTTCAAATATAACATAACTAAGCAGTCATATAAATCAGAAATACAACCAGTTCCCATTTATACCCACTTCGATTTTATTTAATGAAGGGAAGTTAACAGGAAACACCCACAACGGCCGAATATTACAATCACATGTCACAATCAACCAGGGAACCGCACAAGAAAAACAATAAAATGACAAAAGACAAACATAAATAACAATAGGAACTCGATTTTAAATTATCCGCATTTTATAGTTTAACAATATCTAAGTTGTATCAATTCATCAGCTCATGAGCAACTTGTTTTAATAAAATAACGAATATGGATTTCTCTATGTCTATTAATGTGTGCTGCATGCAGTTTTCCCGACATATTTTAATTCTAGTGTCAAACCAAATTTTGCCCTCTAATAGCCACTTCGAATATTCAAAACGCTTGTTAGATATATTAGAATCGATATAGATTATTGCAATATGACTCTCTGCGAATGAGAACATGTTCAGACCTTATATTTAGATATCGCTATCGCTCGGTATAAAATATTGACAAATATAAGGTCTGCCCATGTTCTAATTCGCACAGAGACCGCTTGCAATAACCGTTTTCTTTATATTAGTATTGCACAATTGACATAAGTCTTTTAACTAATCAATCTGATGAAGCAAATTTTAAAACCAGGAACATCAAGATAACTGCACTCGCACCTCCAGGCACCTGAATCGATTTTTAGGGGCTCCGACTAAAGCTGCCGCACGCGTCCTCAGGTCGATTTGGAATGCCTCTTCTATAAGGGTTAGTCGGATCATCATATGAAAAGCTTGACCGCGAACCATTGAGCCACACTGTATAGAGAAACTCCATATCCTTTGCAGTATATAAATCCTTATTGTTTTTCTTGTTTAAGAGCAGACTCATTGGGGCTTGTAAAAATAGCTAGATTTCCTGCCCCTACCCATATTTCCCATCTTATAGTGGCTATCAAATCTCGTTGCCCTTACTGTCCCTTCCACCTTTAGTTCTTTCTTCTTTTAAACAATTAACCAAAATCCACCTCTATAATAGATTGTGTTTGGGAGAGGTTGACAAAAACACGTCTCTACCCAACTTCGCCACATTTATTCAAGGAGACGGTTCTAAACAATATAATTCCGGACATTACATAACGGACATGAACAAATTAGGGAACTAAATTACACATAAAAACATATATCTATTACACATCAACACACCTGTGTAGGGTCTGAAAAATAAATTTACGAAGCCAGCCTCTCGTTTATAAACACCCTGCAAAACTACACGTTCAAGGTAAAAACTACGCTTTCCTTCGTCTAAACTACCATTTCGTGCAAAAATGGGTAAACAAGTCTGTAAATGCACATGACACAAAGTCTCTACAAGTACATGGTAAAATCAAGCAATGGAACAACGCATTTATTGTTGTTCATCAACTTGAAGTTCAATCTGCACTGAAGAAACATAAGTTGTCGAAATGGCAGTATTCAGAAAGTTAATTTACAGCAACTACGTATTTTGTAATTCATTTATACTCAATTTATTATTCAGTCTCTGTCAGTTGTTTAATTATTACAAGCAGTAAATAGAGAAATAAGAGAACACTTTAAAATTAAGCTGTAGAGGACAAAAATTGATTCGTGCTTGCAGAATTGTTGTAAAAAAACAATTTTTAACAAAAAGCATTGGAGAGATTTTTCACCCAGCAAACTGCCAAATAAGACAGCAAAAAATTTGAGGTTGTATAAAGGTATGGCTATGTTATCGTCGTCATTGTCGTCGATTGGTTACCGACATTGCGACCACGCCCCGTTTTTAACAAAGGCCCATTAAAGAGCAAATTAAATTGGATGTTATCATATATTTGGCTTTAGAATATGAATAAAAGCTAGTTTTGGGGTATATAAGAATCACTCTGTCCGTTCGTCTGTCTGTCCATACATTTACCTTGTGAGCACATGTTCTCTTAAAACTCTATGGATTTTGATGAAATATTACACAGTTGTAGTATAGCACATGAAGATGTGCATGAAGTTATATTCTTTCTGCTGCACATGTCTTCCTTAACGGCTGCTTGAATTTCGATGAAATGTTATACAGTTGTAGAGCACAATCTGAAGAAATGTCGTCCTTATTGTTCTCAACTATTTATACAAAGTTTTCCCTGAATTTGAGATAACAATCTCCATGATCGGATCGGCTGCACATGCGGGTATATTAAGGGCAAACCAACTTTGATTTGCGAAGTGAGATAGGAAAATCTAACCTCTATACTGTATGGTTGTTATATTTCGCGGGGTATTAATTTTCGCGATATTCGCGTTTAACGCGATAATTTATACCCGCGATTATTTCACTGTTAACCTGAATATTTATGAACTTAATGACTTTTATTGATAATCCGCGAATAAATCCAAGACTAAAAACCGCGAAATTTTATACCGCGAATATAAAGCACTATACAGTAATATTAACTGCTATGGAAAGTCATTCACTCTAATTAAATTCACTGAGGAGGAAACGGCATTGGCGAGGCTTGTTTAGGGGGGGTCCCAATATCCTGTATCCCAGTAAGTCTGGACGAAAATATCCCTTTAAAAATGGAAGATATCCCATTAATCATTAATATATCCCGTTTTCCGTAGTCAAAATATCCCATATCCCAGTACTTTTTGTCTCAAATATCCCATATCCCATTAACAAAAGTGCCAAATATCCCGTATCCCAATATACCCTAAACAAGCCTCATTGGCGGTCAAAGCACTCCAGGATGTTATTTGATGTATCTATTATACAGTAATAGATTGATTGATTGATTGAATATTGTTTAACGTCTTCTCCGCAATATTTCAGCTATATCAAGACGAGAACAAGTTTGTTAATAAATAATCACTTTGGGGTATGGAAAGGGCCATGGGACGGGAAATTCTGACTGCCACTGGAAAAGTAGGGTGAAATCGAAAAGGGCGGAGAATTTAGCCTTGTAGCCGATCACCTACGGACCACTCAAAAAAGCTTGCTACAAGGGTTCTTTAACGTGCAGGAAGCGTGGCATTTCTTCCAACACGTGGACCTGAGTTTACATCCCATCCGAAAGATGGGTTGTGTATTTATTCATCCCGCACAACCACGGAATGGGTCCTATTTCTATATCCCGGGACCCTCGGGGTCAGCCCCCGTTTAGGAGGGGTCACACCCCGCAAGCCGGAGATACTAGGTCCTATTTCTATATCCCGGGGTTCCCTCGGGGTCCTCTGTTAGGAAGACTCATACTCCAAGCTCAGAGGATGCTGCGGGCCTATTCATAAGCCGGGACCGCGCACGGCGGTACAGTAATAGAGGGTGCGTTTATTAACTGTTATGGAAAGTCATTCACTCTAATTAAATTCACTGAGGAGGTTACGGCATTGGCGTTTATTAATTGTTATGGAAAGTCATTCACTCTAAATAAATTCATTGACATATTTTTTGACATATCCTCATGTTAATTCAGGGTGCGTTTATAAACTGCTATGGAAAGTCATTCACTCTAATTAAATTCATTGAGGAGGTAACGGCATTGGCGTTTATTAACTGTTATGTTAAGTCATTCACTCTAATTAAGCGCATTGAGGAGGTAACGGCATTGGCGGTCAAAACACTCCATGTTGTTATTTGATGTATCTAATATACAGTAATAGAGGGTGCGTTTATTAACTGTTATGGAAAGTCATTCACTCTTATTTAATTCATTGAGGAGGTAACGGCATTGCCGGTCAAAACACTCCATGTTGTTATTTATGTATCAAATGGAAGCAATGTTGGACAGCATAGTTATTGAATTATTGCATTAAAGTCCTATAATCCTATACATCCAGATGAAACTGGCCTAATTCATCCAACATTTAAAAAAATGAAAGGCTAAGGACGTATTAATTGATTTGCAATATCCTATGTGCTGAGACGCTAATTATTTCGAAGACAAACTAGCAGGATTATTTAGCGATGTTGTTTAATTCTCAATGATTGGATATGTTTTTTTATAAATAGGCTGCAGGGTGCAATAAAAACTTTTTTGCCATATCCTCATGTAAATATGAGTTAATTGTTGAGCTGGTATTTTTTTTCAAATGGTACGGCGGTGTTCATACGTTCAACTGATGAAAGAGTTTATTTTCTCTAATTCTGATGCAGTTCTCGTCAATTTCAAAGCATGAGAGATCAAGATGTTCTCCAACATGTGGGTTAATTGATCTCGCGTTTTCATTGGATATTGAAAAGGTCACGAACTTTTCTTCAAATAGCAAAATATACCTTAAATAAGTTTGTTTCGGGTAAAGATCAATGTAAAAGGTATCAACTCAAAGCATACATTTTTTATTTATCTTGAATCACCTTGGATCGATTTGTTTATTGTTGATTTCCATGCAATGTAAGTTTCCTATCCGGTGACGTCACAGTATTGATTGTAGAGACTCGCGACGGGGTAGAAACTATAACACATGAAAATGTCCTTAATTTTAGAATAAGAGAAATGAAATTCAACATTTGCAAGTCGTTGATTATCATAGATCTACTGTCTCAAGGGTTAAACATAAAAGTTCCCGCTAAAGCTCGAACTTTTAAAATTTAACCCTTTCGACAGTAGAACTATGATAATCAATAATTTGAAAGGATAGATTCTATATTTTAAACACAAGAAAAGCGCTTTGGATCACCCAGAGGGTAAGTCTACTATTAGAACATCCAGTACATTAGTTTCATCAATATTTGATTGACTTGATCGATTAAAGCCAGGAGATATTACCAAAAACATGCTTTTATTTGTAACTCAACATGAGAACTGGATTAAATTTTGATGAACAATTTTTATATAAATTGATCAATGGTCAGGCCGGCCATTCTTGTGTTGATCACGTTATCTGCAAGCTGTACATATTATGAAGAAATCAAAGTATTGCATTGTCTGATTGACACCGAGATGATTTTTAATAAAATTAAACATTAATTGTAGCTTTAAGGATGGGCAAATTTCCGCCTCAGTGTTTTATAAAACGACAGACCCCCACTATTTAAATAATGGGTCCTGCAACCCTTAGTCATGCAAGAATGCCATTCAAAGTCCCATTTCTTGCGACGTCGTCATTTCTGTAGTGACAAGCAGGACTTTAGGACTCAAATACGCAAATTCCAATCTATAGTTCTCGAGGATGAACATATTCCGGCCGTTTTCCATGATTCGCTTCCTACTGCTGCCACCAGAAAAGGGAAGAGTCTAAAACAGTATCTTGTAACTAATTCTTTCAAGAGTGCTACTCTTATAACCCTAGTAAATACAAGGGTACTAGACAATGTAAGCGATCTCGCTGCTTGACTTGTCCTTTTACCAAGGAAACTGATAAAGCAGTAGGACCGGCTAACGTTTACAAACTAAAAAATGATTTCACATGCACTATTGAAAACGCAGTGTGTTAGGTGGGATGTATATGCTAAAGGATGATCTATATGGTAGAGACTTGTCGAAGATTGGGTGATCGCTTTGTCGAACATAAACAGAACGTCAACATTGGAAAGGATTGCCGAGTAGGTGAACATTTTCTGCGAACCAAACACAACATTCTGGACATGCATGCTACTGTCTTTATACAAACTAGTGCAGGAGAGAAACAACGACTGTTCCTTGAATAAAAAATCATCCATTTTCTTGGAACTACGTGATCTTTTGGCATTAATGTTAAGAAACAGTCCATTTATAATATTATTCAAGTATTAATTCTAATATTTGTATAGTCCAGAACACTAATGACTTATTCTTGCTTGGATAATGTTCAGGATTTGGCACGATCTTTACAGGTAATATCTGGTCTGCCTTCTCTCGTCATCTTCACATTCTTCTTCGTAGTTCTGTCTGGTAGCCCCTAGTCGAAGACCATACGGCCAAAACGGTGGGCAACCAACCTTTATTTCTCCCTTTTGTCATTTTAGATCTTTATTTTTTATTTGTATACTTTGGTGTTTTTACTTTTTAATAGTGGCCTACTATACCATGTTTATTTTGTTTTATTTAATGAAGGATCTTTCTTCAAAGAAGATATTTAGTCATTGTCTCACTTTAATTCTATGGTCACTTTGTTTAATATTGATCAGATCTGCAAACCAATACCAGAGGACTAGAAAGTATTATAAAAGGCTCTTCATAATAAGGTGAAATTAAATGATTCTTTCTCAATAGAAATACAAAGCTATATAGTTTAAAAAAGTTTTTGACTATATACTTAAGCGTAACCAATCAAAACTAAGAAATAAAAGGCTGTGAAGGATTCAATATTGAAATTTTGGACTGTAATGGTATCTTTCGGCGACTTTAAAAATGAATTCATTAATTTTTAGCAAAAGACTCTCCTTATAATTTTGCGCACAAATGAAAAGTTGTATAGATTTGGACTTAAGAAGAAATTAATTCCACTTGTGCAGTTTTTCGTAATTGGACAAAAGAAACCACTCTGAACGAACTTATTTTTGTTGAAAGCATTTTGTCGGGAATATTTGGCCTGAATTGAAAGAATACTTTGAATAAATATCCACATACTGTGAAATTTAGCCAACATGACATTATGTTTGTTTCAAGTACTTTTGGCCTGCCGAACAATCTATTTACAGTCGTTGTAAAATATAACATGTCAGTTTTATGGTACAAAAGTTCAGCAGGTACAATTTTTAATAAAAATAAATGAAAATTTTTAAAATAGTATTTAAAATGAAACATGATGCCAAATTTGTTCGGCTTCAAGACAGTGGTCTTAGAGTAAGCAGTCGACCCGTATTTGGTTTAAATCATGTTTATTATACCATTGTATACTATACGGAAACTGTATAGAGAAAGAATAGGTTTAGGTACCCATAAACAGTTTAAATCCTACCAATGGCTTTTGCAAGTGCCAGTAGCAAACCCAACTATCTTATTTTCCTATAATTGTTTTTATCGGTAATTTGTATGAGTTTAATTTGATCTCACGAAACAAATATTTTTCAGTATTTGCTACTGCCCGAATACCAAAATATATTGGCAAAAAGTATCTTAAGCCACGCCTACTTTGTCAATCAGAATCAATGAAACAAAGAAATATACATCTATAGAGACTCTTACCGGATCGTACAAATTCTTTAATCAATTCTATTCAATTTTACGATTTTTTGAAAATTAACATTCATTTTCAAAATTTTCGCTATTAAATGATTTAGTTGATTACCGATGAAAAGAATAATAGAAGTTTTGTTTTTGATACAAGAATTATTGGCTCCAATAATGAACTCGCCCACAAGGGGCTCGTCCATTATTGTTCGCCAATATTTCTTGTATCAAAAACAAAACTTTCATCATTCTATATGTCTTTTGCCTTCTTCTATTTTTCTTGTGGATTGCCGCATGTCGTTGTGATTTTTGGCTTTTGCAGGTGTTTTCTGTCATCTTCACTTTTGAAATAGAGACAAAAACTGATATGCATGTAAGATAAAAATTTAATAGTATTTATTTATTTATTTTACGTATGTTTCATGAATGAGGTAATTTTGAATGAGGGAAATCACGTAAATCTTCGTATTTTTTCAGTTAGTTAACGATCACGAACTGCTTTATTTGACTACAACTGGTGTTCTATTGCCCTTGAATGTGTGTGGAAATTGACCATTATTATATAATTGATTTCAAATTAAAAATACGAGCTGTTTGCTCTAATGTAAGTTCAGATTTGTATTTCTTACGAAACTTAATTCAAAACTTAAATCTTAAAAATTAACAAGCTTTGAACTGAAATTGGTCTTCAAAATCAATATTTTGTTGCAATGGTTACGAGATGATAAAACAACAAGAAATATCGGATATTCCAAGACGTCAATATGATGGGACGCACTTGTTAACCACGTCTTATGTTCTCATCATTAGCCCAACTTAAAAAGTGCAGTGACTTATATGCTGATAAGGATATTTTCGTAAAATAATGATTGGTTGATGGAGTGATTGATGTTTAACGGCAACGTCAGCAATATCTCATCTATATCGTGACGATTGATTGATTGATTGAATATTGTTTAACGTATACTCAGCAATATTTCAGCTATATCAAGACGAGAACAAGTTTGTTGATAAATAATCACTTTGGGGTATGGAAATGGCCATGGGACGGGAAATTCTGACTGCCACTGGAAAAGTAGGGTGAAATCTTCAAGGGCGGGGAATTTAGCCTTGTAGCCGATCACCTACGGACCACCCCAAAAAGAGCTTACTACAAGGGTTCTTTAACGTGCAGGAAGTGTGGCATTTCTTCCAACACGTGGACCTGAGTTTACATCCCATCCGAAAGATGGGCTGTGTATTTATTAATCCCGCACAACCACGGAATGGGTCCAATTTCTATATTCAGCCTCCAATTTCTATTTCAGCCTCCGTTTAGGAGGGGTCACACCCCGCAAGCCGGAGATACTGGGTCCTATTTCTATATCCCGGGGTTCCCTCGGGGTCCTCTGTTAGGATGGCTCATACTCCAGGCTCAGAGGATGCTGCGGGCCTATTCTTCAGTCGTGGCGAGAACTGTTAAGTATACTGAACAATTATAATAAATAAATAAATATCTTTACACTAGTAAAACTATCCCGAGTTCCTATCGATGTATATATTTGTCTTTTGTCATTTTATTGTTTCCTTGGTTCTCCGGTGGATTGTGGCATGTAATTGTAATGTTCGGCCATTGTAAGTGTTTCCCCTTATCTTTCCTTTCAAGGGTGTAAAATAGAAACAAAACATAAAATTAGGTAAATGACAGTTTAACTGTTACAATATTAGAAATTAAAGATAAATCCATTTAAATCTGACTAAATAAATTGATTGCTTTTATATTTGATTTAACAATTTTATCGCCAGCGACATTTGCAAATAGTTCTTGAAGATAATCAGCGGAGTGAAAATAATCATTGGACCATAAATTGATACATATAAGATCTTACAAAGCCTACTCAGTTTTTAAAACGGTAAACGTAACCTTCTTACGGAGGAAGCAAAATTGTTAACCACTTATACTGTCGTTTTGATAAGTCCAGTTTGAAAAGTATATTGAGTAAAGCTGATGAGGACATTGATTTAAAAAATTTTCATTGGTCCATAACGTAAAAACAATCGGATGTTACAAAGCCTACTTTGTTCCTAAAGGTTAATTTTGTCTACAGGGGAAGTGTTTTGACTGTGCATATATCATCCGTTTTTAAGTGGTCGCTTCCCTTATTTGTTGACAGACTAAGTAAATAAATCTACATTACTTTCTATGCTGACATGAAACAACAATGAACACTCATAATTAAGGATGTTCGCTGGTCATGTTTATGCATTTCTGTCAGACTTTTCGGACTTCTCTGGTTTTATCCATTTAAAGGCTTAATAATTTTTTGTCCGGTGACCCCCTCATTTTCTTCCTTAATTTAATTTCATAAATCTTTGGAAGCATTCTGATAAAATTTTATTCAATTGGTGTTATTTTGTCATATTCATTATTGGATAAACATTGCTCTTGTTAAACCTATAAAAAATGCCGAGGAGTTCAGTTTCCCGCCATTTTTTGAAACACTTGTATCTCAAAAATTACATCGGTAACCTATCAATTTTTTCGGCTTAAATTATTTCTTTTCCTCTTTTCTTACAAAAAATCACATTTAATTGAAATCCTTGTTATTTTAAAATTGACCAGCGAACATCCTTAATGGCAAACTTTAATATTTCATTTAGTAAAATAAAATTGGGTCTGTTTTTTTCTTTTTTTAATCAACAAAACAGATTGGCAAGAAATTTTTTTTAGACCTTCGATGACTATAGATTAACACATATTTTCTTATCTGAAACCCTTGTCTTTTAACTAACTATGAAAGAAAAATATTGAATGATGTTATTGTAAGAAAAGTTTTTGTTTACTTGGCGGAGATACCTGTCGTGCAGGAATTGACCATTCCAAATTACGAATAGATACTGCAGCAAACCAGAGAGTCAGTGACATGGTTAATGGATCAATAATTGTTTGAATGTACATTACAAAACAGAATAACAGCAAACACCTACAATGGCCAGGAACTACAATCACATGCCACAATTTACAAGCAAACTGCACCAGAAAAACAATAATGAAAACAAGAGACAAACATAAATAACGATAGGAACTCAGGATAGCCGGCATGTCCATTCACACTGGCTTTACGTGTGAACTTACTATGAGGTATAAGCAGCACTCATCGTTGAAGGCATAATTTTGACTTCAAGATGATGAACAACACTAAAACGTTGTACTATTACTTGGTTCTACCATGCATTGTAGATACTATTTCTCATGTGCATTTACTCCATATCTTTTTATTGTTAATTCGGGTTGTTGATGGAAAAAAGAATGAATTATAATTCATTCTTTGCATAATTGTATTCAACACCCACAGAAAATACTATGAACATAACCGCTGTATTTCCACAAACTTTGTTTTAAATAGTGCTCATTATAAAGGTGACTACTTGATTGTTAATGATGAATTTGATTTTTGTTTATAAACACACCATACTGATGCCACAATAAATAAATGGAATTACCTTAGATCAAAGTTTAGGCCAACCATCGTCCAGTCAAACTTCAGTTTTATTACAATTGTTGACCTCTTTCACTTCACCTATGAACTGACTTTTGAAAATAATTAATCAAAATAATTATAATTCTTCACTACATTACTTAAAGCTCCCCGAACTCCAACAGTGCTAAATGATGTCATGTTTACTTATTGATTTCACACCTAGATTTTTGTCTTGAAGTGTAACTATGGAATCTTTCTTTGTCGGTCATCTGTTATAATATTTGAAAGGTAAAGGTATTTAAATGTCGAAGTTTCGACACTTGGCGAGAAATATGATTGCTAACTTAATCATTTCTTTAATTAGCAAGTATAATTTATGCACTTCATTACAAAATGTTAGCTCTCAGAACTTAATTTATCTTATATGTCGTTTTCAGGCATGGCTGCCATTTAACCGTGAGGAAATTGCAAAATGAAAAAAAAAAAAAAAATATAAACAAAGAGTACATTTGTTTCGTATACAAACGATAAAAGGTACTATCCGCATAGTCGTTTCGCCTGTTTGTTTTTAACTGGAATGATTTCAACTATGCCGTCATTTGCACAATCGAATGACATGTTTGTTTCTACCTCGCTTATCGTTTGCTAATGACAAAATACCGAACTTACTGTTATTAATTTCTGCATATGGCAATTCGACTACCCATGTGTCTTCAGTGCAGATAAAATCTAAACATTAGACCGACAATTAATTCAAACACGAATCTGTCAATAATAAACATTTTTTTCTTTTATAATGAACACCGTAGTGTCGGTAAATCAAGTCAGAAAGCAGGAAACTAGTGTGAGTAGTATTATTGCACAAGCCGACATTCATAACATTGATTTTAACAATGATCAGTTAAAACCTATTCCGAGGAAACGTCGGTTTCTGTCGAAACTGGTGTAAGCGGTTTAAATTAAAAAAATTTCGTCATTGGAGAAAGACGGTTTAAAATTGTCTGATGTAGAAATTGTTGAAGTAGATCGAGACTCAAGTCGTGTTGAAAATAAACCAGGTGTACTGGTTGTAACTTTGGGCAATATTGAACAGAAAAGGTTAAGTGTTGAAAACAAAAAAGTGAGTTCAAGAAATGGACCAAATTTTCAAAAGTTTATATTGAAAATTATTTACCCCTACAACATAATTTTTTTGTAAATCTTTATTTTTGCAATTGGTACGTTACATCATTGTGCATAAACACATTAGTGAAGGCAAAACATTACAAATGACCATATACAGATTCAAGACAACAAACAACCCATATATAAAAAAAAAATTTAAAAGAGGACTTTGAGAACTGGAGAATCTATACGTACATCGGCAAACGAATAAAGAAGCAAGAACGAGGAAAGGGAAAATTCTAAAATCATAAATCCAATATCACGGCAATTCACAGCAACACGAATTGAGAGAGTATGACAAAGACATAACAAACAAACAAAAATGAACAAATACGCAACAAAACTAAAGCACTAGGGACCATATAAAAACTGAGGTATCACCAGGTGCTCCGGAAGGGTAAGCATGATCTGCTCCACGCGTGGCACCCGTCACACTGCCTGTGGATTTTGTCATAGTCGGTGTTAGTCAGTCCGGTAACAAACTCTGGATCTACCCGAAGATATCTGTTCTCATTTGTGAAACAGAAACATTGTAATGCTCTGTCAAATCGTGGTGACGACCGTACAACTTCTGAAGTGACAATTGCAACAATGACTGAACATACCCTTGATGTATAAGTTTTTGAGACAGTAATTTCGCTCTGTTGACAAAATCGCTGTACAAACTACAGGCACAGCAATAGCGAATGAGTTGTGAAATGTACACGCCATATGCCGGAGAAGTGGTAATATTACTGCTCAAAAACGGCAAGTTCACTATTGGGAAGTCGAAATCATCACGCTTGTGGTAAAGTTTTGTTTTCAGACATCCAGAGTTGTCAATGTTTGTATAATATAAACATTTCCACTCAGTCACCGAGGAGAGCTTCAAGCGGCAATCATTTTTACGTATAAAACTACTTTGTGAATCTGTCAAATACTCACTTGAAAACCTTTCAATATGCATGTAGTATTTCGAAAAATCTACAGCCCCTCCGGTGTGAGGTTAAGAATTTTTGCATCTACATACAAAAATATACTGAACATCAGAAGAAACACACCAAATTTTAATGCTGCTCTGCTTCTGTAATATTAGTTCTTTTTTAATTCTTCATGTATTTTTATTAAATTTTAAATGTTTAAAACAAACAAGCCATTTTTTGTCAAAACAAGTTTCATTATGAAGCAACAGCAACAATTTGTATGGAAAGTGTATGAAAACAAAAGTCCAAGAATTGCTTTCCCTAAAATGGCCTTGTTTAAAAGTTTATTGCCCAGAGTTACCAAAGCATTTATTCCGGTCCATGTTTTACAGTAAGGAGCACCAAAAGTTGTATTTTCGTTGTTTTACGTCATTTTTGCATTTTTTGAAAATGTGATTTTTTTAAAATTAAAATTGAGACATCAAAATTCTTTCTTCTTTCAGAATTTTGTTAGCATGATTACAGAAAAATTTCAACATGTTCTTACACATATTTGAAGAGATATTTGCTTTTGAATTTTAAGATACAAAGAAATACACGTCGGTGGTGCGTTTTTGATGTTCAGTATATAATATATTAAAATAAGAAAGACATTTTGGACGGTGTTATTCTCTCCTCATTCGCCGCCGTTCCAAAAACTATATTTGAAACATTTACATCCATAATCAAATTATGTCTATCAAAAAGGCTGCAAATGAACAACCAGAAATTTTTTGTATGATAACATTCCCAAAAATAAATGTATGGCTTTCCATATTATTTGATTTTAATGCTGCTGATGAGAGGTTTCTCCTTGAAACACGTGTACAGCATAACAAAATTTATTGTTTTTATGCACCTTAGGTATTTTTTTGTATTAATGTCTCCGGTGTTTCAAAACAAAAAGTACATACTTATGTTTCCTTTAACGTACATTTGAACAGAAAAGTATTTGTGAGCAGTATTCTATGCAATAACCTGAACTGAAAATATTACAAAAGTGTATTTCGTGTTATAGAAAAGGGCGAAGAAAAAATTTTCGATATTTAAATCAAATACATGATTCCCCTTATCTTGAGATTTGGGTTTTTCTTTATCACCCCAAAATAGGTTTCGTAAAAATATTTACTAGGTTTCTTTAAATGTTTCAATTTTTCAACAAAACTATATTTGCAATATCCAATTTTTGTTTTCCTACTACATTTCTTTTCCAGTCAACCAGAATTACATTGAGTATTCCATAGAACTCTATAAAATTTGTTGAAAGATTACCTTCATGTTTTTTCCAAGAACTCTGTGCAATGAAAAAAAGTTTCATTATCTGATAATAAATCATTTATGAAAAATACCCCATTTTTACAATTTTGTATTAATGCTCATAGCCTCATTTACAATAATATTCTTATTTAACCACAAGGATTGCGATAAAATATCACTTGTATTTTGTAACTGGATCTCTTTATCAGGTTCAGTAATATTTGAACGATTCATAAAAATATCGTTCCAAAAGAACTTCGATTTTCTAAGATATCCACCTAATACTCTCTTTATCCCCACCAAAAAAAAAAAAAAAGAACTTTATCACCACCATATTTTTCTAAAGTACCCAATAATAAAGTTTTCTATGGTGAATCAGAACAAATCGAAAACTAATTTTTCTGCGACGAAGCTACAAATATTAGCGCTAAATTAATAGCATTAGCTTCAGCCGTTAATACCGACGATGGTAGTCAGAGAGTAGCCGCTCTGTCTCCGAAGACAGCTGCAGAGGCCACCCTTTCGCCATCCTTAGATCCATCTAAGTATATAGGTAAGTATTCGGGGTGTTCAGATTTTATTCTGGCAAAGTCCTGCTGGATAACTAGAGAATTAGTGTCAGACTTTTTATATACTCAACAAAAAAAGTTTAGCAACACATTTTCAACCGTTTTAAATTTTAACAAATATGCTTAAATGCTGATAAATTCTGATCTTGGCTGAAAAAAAAAAAAAAAAACAATATTTGCTTTAATTTACCATAAAAAAATCTTCATTTTGTTCAGATTGGGTGTACAAGATATCCAATTCAAGATATGGTCCGAAAATTAACACGCACTTTTTCCCGTAGGCGATTTTCACCTTTTGCAAAAAGTGCTATGATCACTTCGTGATCACCGTTACATAACCAGTTCTGGTAATCAAAAAAAATCTTGTTGGCTTTCTTTGCATAAAAATGAAAAAGCTGGCATTTTTTTTGCATATCCCCCTTTTGCAATGTTTTTCAATTGGGTCCAGTTAGCTTAAAATTAATGCAATATTCAGAATTTATGGACAGACGTAATCCTAATGATTAGTGGTACTCAAATGCAGCTCAGAAATATAAAATTTAATTGAGATTTGGCAACCTGAAAAATAGACCCTTTTTATTGTACCATTTGTTGCTAAACTTTTTGTGTTCAGTTTATTTTCGTAGTTCGAAATTAAATGCTGGTTTTGGGTTCAGCCCTGGAGGTTCTTTGTGAGTTTGAATTGGTGCTATTTCGTCCAACCGTATGTTGGCAGATTCCAAGTATGGTTGTATACGAAGTCTAAAAGGTTTAATAAGATTTGGCCGTTTGGCATATACTGTTTCGTGGAGTAATATGAAAGCACAGCTGAGAGCACGATTTAAAGGATAGGCTTTTAGCTTAGTAGCGTATTGTAATACAAGTTTGACAGGGATGGTTCGTTAGCTTCAACATCGACACTCTCGTACGACGAAGTTCTGAACGCACCCAAGGAGAGACGTAAACCTTGGTGATGAATTGTATCTAATAATTTAATGCATGGTTAACGGACAGAGCCCTAAACGAAACATTCGTTATCTATTTTTGATCGAATCGACGATCGATATAAATTTGATAAAACAGTGCTATCAGCATCCCAGTCGGCACGCGACACAACTTTTGAAATATCTAATGCCTTGTGGCATTTAAATCTTTAGCATTTTGAAATGGGAAAGAAAGAAAAGTTGACTGTCAAAAAATACCGAGAAATTTAGTTTCTTTTACAATAGTAATAATGTTATCATACAATCTTAGCTCTTGTTCTTAATTAGAAGTTAGTGTTTAACTGGTTATCCCTTGCACCTTAGTTTCTTCCCTCTTTTACTAATATTTGTTTGAATTGATTCACTTGTTTCGCGTCCTGATATAGCTGAAATATTGCTCACTGGTCGTTAATATCTAACTAATCAATCAATCTAAAATTAATTGTATCTTACAAATACTACTTTTCTTTGCTCACTGGATTGAAAGCTATAGGAAATCAATCAATCCGTATCCATTTGTACTTGGGTCAGAAAAATTATGTAGCGCTATCTGCGTTTGATATAGTATTGTAATGTAGTTACATGTTTTTCTAGCGATCTAAATTTGTAAAATCATAAATCAAACATTCCCTCTCTGATTCGCGATACGAAGGTAGTGAATCATTCTTAAATATCAAAGCGAACGCTGGAGCTTGAATCGTTAAATTGACACATAACTCGAAAGATTTTCTCTATTTTAGTATAAAACTTGCATTCAGGAACAATTCATTCTGCTTCAAGATATGATCTAGCAGTTTCTTCGCATTCTTAACTGTTTCAAGATCCACCTCCTTTGGTATTCCGATTTGCCCAGACATCGAACCAAACATTTATTGTAAACATTCTGAAACAAATATAATACCAAACTTAGTCGCTCAAATGGTCCATATACTTACTTCACATACAAGCCTTTATGGGCTACTCTTCATCACTTCTGTCGTCAGCAAAAATGGCAGAGTTTGTCTTCACTATACCAACTCTATCTCTTTCTGCTATTGAATTAACAAATTCCTGTGCTGTCTGTGTAAACTGAAATACAACTGCATTTTCTTTTTGTATTTCAGTATTTTCTTTTCAGAATCTTCATTGCTTTCTTGACTTAACTTCAAAGAAACGAGGATAAAGAATTTCTTATGCATTCGATGATGATGATGAACATAGGCTCTCGATTAATTTATTCTATACATGTGTGTATAGGAATGTTCTGCTTTATTCTAATTCGTTATTTTAGACCGGTTAAGTTAAGCCTGGCATTAGATTTGCCACTAAGGTCAAGAACAAAGGAATAACAAAATACCGAAGTTACCGTTAATTTATTATCTGCATATGCGCATTTTGACAACTTATGTCTCATCAGTGCAGATAAAACTTGACGCAAATTTGCCTTAGAGTCTCACGCAAATTTGTTTTGTTGTTAGAATTTATGAATAAATGGGAGATAACTAATTTCCCGAAGTTGTATATGGTAATCAGTTTGTCTAAAAGTTGAGATATGTTAAAGGTACGACAATTGGGGGTCAAAAACTTGTTCCGATAGCGGAGGTATGCAAAAAATATTGAATTCATTTTCATCAAATCGGAGAATGTGAATGATAAACCTTATTTACAACAAAGTCTACACGTTAAACGTAAGGAAGAGTTGGCACTCTATGGAGTTTCGATATTCAATATTTGATAAATACCGTGTGAGACTTGCAGTCAACAGTAATTTTCGGTTAATGATTAGAAATAAAACAAATACACGGAAAAAAGAATAGTTAAATTACATTTAGTGAACTTTCAGTTTTTATTTATTATACCCCCAGCTTTAGCGGGCGGTATATAGTGATCATGGTGTCCGTTCGATCGTTATTCCGACCGCCCTACGGGTACCCACTTTGTGGCGACAACTCTTCCAAGACTACTTGGTGAAATTAAATGAAACTTTCAGTACATATTACTTTTGTGCATTACCTATTTTAAATTTGATTTTATTCTATCTTTTTATACATTTGGAATCAAATGGGGGAGCAGGGAGTATATATAAGCGAGCTTTGTTCACAGGTTTTCTAGTTTTAAAGAAAACACACATTAAGCGTTTTACATTACTGATTACTGCAATGGTGAGCAGAGAAACGAAGATTTTATTCAATTAAGTATATTGTTTTGTGCTATATATTGATTGTATATTGATAAGTTGCTATATATGCGACTCGCGCTCGAGAAGGAAAAGAAAAAAGACATGCAAAAAAAGATTTTGTATATTTATAGTTCCCCAAAAACAATAAAGAGTAAAAGTGAAAGTAAAGAAACAAACCCACGTTTACAAACAACAGAATTTGGTGGAGACAAAACTGCAGGATGCGCGGTACTAGATCAAAATCGATATTGCGGACATCAGATGAATAAAATGGAGAGTACATCTCGACTAACAGATTAAGATTGTCAATGAAAGTGGAATAATATTTAAGGTCTTTCACCACATGTGAAAGACCTTACTGTATTTCTTCTGATTATTATTATTATTATTCTTTTTTTTTTCTGCCGCACTTCTCGAAAAAGTGTCGCGACATATCAATACGATACTTGGTGGTATTAATCGGCTTGGTGGCCTGTCGCAGCCAGTCACCCTGTGAAACCGATCTATTTTTAGTAACGGAGTTATCTCCCCGAAGACCGAAAACCTTGTTATCATGTTTGCGCAAAAACCGTAACTGATATCAAAATTCTGATGGCGGCAAAATGTCCCAATCATCCTAAGGATGATTTGTCATGGAAAAAAAAAATTTTGGGTCACGACCCAGATTACGCGTTTTTGACCCCTAAATATGCAAATTTCTCAAAGTTATCGGATTTCGATAAAATTTGGTTTCCAGGTAGCTTTCATGGTCCTGATTACAAATCTGTGGTCAAAAAATTTTTTTCGTCCGCCATTTTGAAAATGGCCGCCATTCGAAATTTTGTTATCGGGATATCTCGGAAACGATAAAAAATTTCTGAAAACATTATATTGCAAAAATACTCGTCTCATTGAGATCTACATTTAATTCAATTGAACGAAAACTGTGCGATGAACCGTTTTTGAGTTATAGCCCTTGACGCGTTTTGCTAAATCGGTTTTTCGCGAATAACTTTTAAACGCTTACAGATAATATAGTAAACAAATATGTTTAAAGTGATCAGTAAGTAAAGACCTTCAATTTGAGTACCAGGTTGAAGGTCATCGGTGACCTTTGACCTTGACCTCTGACCTTGTTAGGGGATAAACTCAGAAACCATAAAAGATAGCTGAAAAAGTATATCAGCAAAAATGTTCAGCATGTCAAGGGCTATATTTGTTTTTGTTGGAACGAAGCTCTCCGATGACAACCTAGAGAGTTATTGCTCTTGACGCGTTTCGGAAAATGGTTTTTCACATATAAGTTCTAAACCGTTACAGATAGTAGTCAAGTAACATATCAAATTAATCAGTAAGAAAAGACCTTCATTTTGAGCACAAGGTCAGCGGTCATCAAGGTCAGAAGTCAAGGTCATAGCCAATTTTGGGGATTTTCTCAGTAAAATCACCAAAAAAAGGTAAGAGATAGGTGATTAAATGTAGTTGAAAAAGTTCAGAACTCTTACTTACATCATATTTTCGACAAGGATTCACAATTAAATCAAAATAATAACATGTAATCATAATGAAAACTGGTGAAAGACCTTGCAATTGTTCTCTGAACAATTGACTTTTTAATATTGTTTATTATTGTTTAGTTCATCGATGATGGAGTATCTGTTTCATGTATATTAGGCCTAAATCCAGAAATAAGTAATGCTAAAACGCCCGAATGACATAAATACGCTTTTATAACCGATCATTTCAAGAATGATGGCCAAACAACCACATGTGATGCACAGATTGATAAGAGGGAATCCTACTTTGAGTTTCATTCACCAATGCATGGCACAGAGATTTTACTTAAAAGTCTTGAATGAAAGGCTCAATGACCTTCAGATTTTAGACGGTTATAATGATGCAAAGTAAGTGAGAACTTGTTCACTAAAGGAGTAACCACTAAATATACATGTTGCAAAATATAACAAAGTTGGGCTGTCCACAGACACGAAAATACCCAATTTTACCCCTTTTTGGCCCCCTTTTTCTGAAACGGGTGGGACCACAAACCCGAGATTAACCTTACGCCAAGAAACCTCATACTGAAATTTGAAGATGATCCGTCCTTTAGAAACAAAGTTATGCTGACGCCGACGACTGCAGCATCCCATAATACGACCAAGGCATTAATGGTATCAGCATTTGATAACAATTTCATGAAAATCAGTCAAAATTTGTAGGCATGAGAGCGCTTACAAGGTCAATTTTTGGATAAAACGGAGTCATTATTTTGGTCAAAGTCCCATAACTCCGTCAAAAAATATCGACCGAGACTGATTTTCGAACTTGACCAAGGTATTAGTGGTATAAACATTTGGTATAAATTTCTTGAGAATCCGTCAAAACTTGTAGGCATGAGAGCGCTTACAAGGTCAATTTTTTGGATAAAACGGAGTCATTTTTTGGTCAAAGTCCCATAACTCCGTCAAAAAGTATCGAAAAAGGCTGATTTTCGAACTTGACCAAGGTTTTAGCAATATAAACGTTTGGTATAAATTTCATGAAAATCCGTAAAAATGTGTAGGCATGAGAGCGTTTAAAAGAAAGTGTGACGGACGGACGCCGGGCATTTCTATGTCCCCGCTCCGTGTTGCGGCGGGGGATAAATAATGAACCATGAATAAATAAGCAGGTTCGTAGTAACTCATGGTACGTTTTTAAAACCATATCATATGACGAACCGACTTCGTGCGGCCCGTAATAAATATATATCATTATTCTTCCGATTATTCCTGACAGCAAAATCGTTTCCACTGGTGAAATTCTAGTTAAAATGGATTGAAGAGTTTAGAATTTATACATAATATTGTAGTAAGTGTATATTTTTTTCAAATTTCGCTGAATAGTTTTGTTGTAGTATGTATTTTTGACCTCGGATGATACAGTCTTGACCATGTACTAAACTTATCTTCATTTTGGAGTAAAATCCTAAGATGGTAGGTGAAGAATTCTGGTTTTTTCGCAGACTAAAGGTACATTAGAGTGTGTTGTTTTAATGTTGAGTTTAAGTAATATTTCTTTATATTAACATTGTGATTCCTGCTTTATTGCTGGCTTTTAGTCATATCATTTTATAACATGACCTAAGACACTGATATTTGCTTAGAATGTGTAAAAGCGTGTAAAACTTAGATTGATAAAGGAGTTCAAATTGGGATATTGTCTTAAAAATGATTTTTTCAGTAATGAAAAATGTCAAAAATGGAAATTAAGCAAGTACAAAATATATTAACCTATACTTCGTATCGTATATATTTCTCACAAAGGACGTGTTTAAAAGAGAGATGAAATCAGGTTCTTCCTTCATAATGATAGATAATTCGTCTATTTTTAACGACTTAATTTTATAAATGAATTTATATAGAGACATGTGCATGTGACAAAATCCAAATTAAAACATGGTAAATTACAGACATGGAAGGAAAATTGTAACCAATGATTAGAATAAATTGAATAGTGTAAACAATGGCACCAATTTCTTGACAAACTCTCTGGAGAACAGAACCCACATGCTATGATGTATTCATAAGGAAATTATGTTACAAACAAATACACAATAACTATATTGAAGTATATAGAAATAAATATTTCAAACAAAGATTTCTTAACACACCTCACCCATGCTGCAGGTTTGAAAGTTTTCAAATAATATGAACATTCTTGCAATTTAAAATAATTTACTTTTTTCATAATGAAAATATTTTGATGCGTACTAACTTGACAACAAAAATTATTGATATAGTGTTATTTATATATTTTCAGCTACCTAGGATAGCAGTTTGCAGACATGGAGATCTTTTGTTCAGGGATGATATTTCTCTCAGCATTCTTATTGAAAACTATATAGTTTGTTATGCAGCAAATTTACCAGTTTTCATACTGAGTCTTGTGATAACCATATATGCCTTTAATTTTGCTTATCCGAAGAAAATTGAAAAGAGATTGTAGTTGACAGCAGACAATAAACTTGCAATAGACAAAATAATTTGAATGTTGTCGAAGTGTTAAAGAGAGAATTAAACGCTAAAAATGAAATTATTTTTTTTCATCACGTCATAAAGACCAGTAGACCTCTGTTTGAACATTTTTATCTTGCAAGAGAAAAAAAAAATTAAATCTGTATGATTTTATGTTTCCCTTTTTCTCATATGTAATAAACTAAAATATGTTGCAAAAGGTTTTTGGTTTATTGTGGTTTAGATTCAAAGGTTCACTATTTGGCTTTGCAAGAAGTGTTTTGTTTCATTTTTAGCAATGACAGAGCAAGGCATATGTAATATATGTGCGTTTTACAATATCCCAGTCCATAATAGTGTTTAAAATTGAAATGGAAATACAGAACATGAAAAAAACAAGTTTATTAAAAACCTTACCATCCAGGTATGGCACAGATTACCTGAGAAAGAAAAGGAAACAAGACACATAAGATGACTAATGTAACAACCAGTTTAATGTCACAGCATCACTCCATTTGTCCAGGAAATTGATTGATTGATTGATTGAATATTGTTTAACGTCTACTCAGCAATATTTCAGCTATATCAAGACGAGAACAAGTTTGTTGATAAATATTCACTTTGGGGCATGGAAATGGCCATGGGTCCAGGAAATTGGAAGAAAATGTACCGCACAACTTAGCAACAACAATAACTGACAAAATAATTGATAAATCCCCTACAACACCAACTACAAGAAATTCTTATCAAGAAAAGTTACAATTTCAAAACTGTCAGAAATTTCATTGATGTTTTCTACCAGTAATTGAAAATAAACTCAGCATATCTTCCAGAGACACTATTGCCTTATGTTTGAATTTGTCTTTTTATCTCGAATACAAGGAGAAACAGAAAGCAAAAGAAACAATTTTAAAAATCAATTACATCAATAATATCCGAGATGATATATGAAAGTGGTGATAGTCTTCTTTTGTCCTCTGGCAAGTCTTACAAACAACACGACAGGAACAGAATTTATCTAAAAACAAGCTAGAGATAATCTGTAAAAAGATACCAATTGAAAACGAAAATATACTGAAACGAAATTACAATCTTGACAAGAAAAATAAATATGAAATCACTGAGACCGGGTTCTAATATCAACTGGTCAAAAGTAGCAAAAGAATTTGATTTACAAATTGAATTACAAATGGAAAATGCTATCAAATGGGGAACAAGTTTTTTTTGCAATATGCTAACTCTCAAAATAAAGATGTGATGAAATCAATACAAATTCACATATTAAAGGTCGGGTTTATTAGGCGAGTTAGGCGTATACGACACATTGTGACAAAATCTAGGCCTCAAAGGACATCTACTTGAAGTTGAATGTCATTTGAGTATTTGGAATGGACAACTGTCATCTTTCCATTGCATGAGAAGTTATCTTGTCAGGTTTTGTGTCAGGTTTTTTGTCCAAGGATATGGAGTAAATGAACATGAGACAACAACACACATGTTTATTCCAACTGCAATAATTTTTGATGAGCTGAATGGCCATTTCGGAAATTAATTCCTCACCAGCAGCACTAGGACCTTCCACACAGGCCTCTTCACTTTAAAATTAAACATTTCAAACTGTACTTGATCAAAATGGTGTTTTTGTAACAGTTTATAGTATCCATATTGGAATACATTTCACAAGAACATATTTCATGGCTCACCTGGTGAAATAATCTCCAATTGGTTTATATTTACTGCTAACTTGGTGAAATAACCTCCAGGGGAACAAAAATCATAGATGTATCAATAACATTTGTTCCATTTGGAACTTATTTTAATGGATTATTTAGCTTACACTATTGGAGAGGTTTATATAGTATCAATTGTGAAATAAGTTACACAAAAACATTTCATAGTTCACCTGGTGCAATCTCCGATTGGAAAGTATTTACTGCTCACCTGGAAAAATAATCTCCAGACTGAATAAATCTAATAGATTTATCAATTAACATTTGTTTCATTTGGAAGTTATTTCACAGGATACTTGTTTGGCTTTCACTATCATTGGGTTGTCGATGTTGAGTCCCAGCAGAACACCCGTAATATATAAAGAGTCCAAATTCTTTGGATGTTTGCCTCTAATGGTTTGATTGCCATTGATTGGCTGGCGTGATCAAATGAAGATGGCCGCCAGTAAGTACTTGCTGACTTCAGAAAGGCATGTTATCTTGATGATCAAAACATGGGTCTTTGTTCCCTTCTTGATTTTGGTATCATCATTATAATAAGACCCATAGTAAAATGAGTAAACATGCACAACAGAGACCAGTAATCATTCATATCTTACATTGACAGTGTACATAGTATATCAATAAATTGGATACCGATCATTGCCATCGTAAATACTAATGCATCAGTCCCTTAGGGACTTTAAGTTTTTGGGATAACTTCATCTTTTACTATTATTAATTATGGTAGGTTGGACAAAATATAAATTTACAGATATCCTTCTTAGTTGTTATAATATTCTAGATTAACTTTCATTGAAAAAAATCTTTTACAGGTAGGTTGGATAAAATATCAATTTACAGGTTCATATGTTATAATATTCTAGATTTACTTTCATTGAAAAAAAAACAAAAAACAAAAAGCAACCTGTTTTACAGGCAAAAAGTAATCAACAGAATATGCAGAGTCATTGTTTCGACACTACAAAACACTGAAAGTCTAACTCGGGCACTTTTTGTACTGAAAAGTACTCGACCGATCTGAACTTTCCTGAAATTACTCACGTAGTCTCGACTTCAGTCTGAAAAATTCTCGACCCTGTTTCGACCAGTCTGACCTAGTACTGAAAGAATCTCGACCTGTCTCGACCAGTCTGACCTTGTACTGAAAGAGTCTCTTCCTGTCTCGGCCAGTCTGAACTTGTACTGAAAGAGTCTCGACCAGTCTGACCTTGTACTGAAAGAGTCTCTTCCTGTCTCGGCCAGTCTGAACTTGTACTGAAAGAGTCTCGACCAGTCTGCCCTTGTACTGAAAGAGTCTTTACCTGTCTCGACCAGTCTGGACTTGTACTGAAAGAGTCTCGACCTGTCTCTACCAGTCTGACCTTGTACTGATAAATTCTTGACCTGTCTGAACTAGTCCTGAAGCAGTATCGACCTATCTCGACCAGTCTAAACTTGAATGTAAAGAATCTCTACTAGTCAATACCAGTCTGGCTTGATATTCAATGAGTCTTGAATATTCTCATTCATTCTGCACTTGAACTGAAATTCTCCACTTGTCTGAACCTGAGCTGCCTGAAAGTGTCTTTCATAGTTTCAACCTTTCATTCTGCATTTGAACTGAAAATCTCCACCTGTCTGAACCTGAGCTGCCTGAAAGTGTCTTTCGTAGTTTCAACCGGAGTGATATTTTACGGAAAAAAAGACAAAACCAGAGTTGAACAATCTAAACCTTGACAGCAAATTTTAGCCTCGACATGTCTGAACAACTACCAGTACATCTACTCAGAGTCTTAAAATATATTTGCTGTGAACTGCTGATATCTTAAAAGGAGAAGAATTCAAAGAAAGAAAGTCTTGAATTTTGTTATATTTTTGTCTCGTATTATGACAGAATAGCACTATAAACAACAAAAAACAAAAGTTACTGTAAGAAATATGTAATGAAATATTAAATTGAATACAAAATGTCATCTTTCATTAAATATATTAAGCAAACAAGATTTCATATTTTATTTTTTATACCTAATACCCCGTTCACACTCACGTTTAAATCGGATTTGAAATCCGATTTGGTCGTTAAAACGGTTTGCGTTCAGACTGAATTCGGATTTAGATCCGATTTAAGGAATCCGATGTCAAACCTACTCTGGAGGTAGTTTGAATTCCGATTTAGCTTTAAATCCGATTTACATTTTGTAATGTGAACGCAAAAGTGTTGTGAAAACGCATTCCAATTACTGCGCATGACTCCCGCGAATAATGCACGTGTTGATGTTTACACATGCGCTGCACAATGGCCGAACGTGGTTCACTCTGGTCTATCGATGAAACAGCATGCTTAATTGCAGTGTGGGGACATGAAGACATCCAGAGCGAGTTAGATGGAATGTATAGAAACTCCGATGTTTATGTCAACATCTCGGAAAAAATGAAAGAAATGGGATATGAGCGGACAGCTAAGCAGTGCCGAAATAAAGTTAAGGCTTTAAAAAACGAGTACAAACAAGTACGGGACAACAATAAAACTTCTGGGAAAGGTCGGAAAACATGTAGATTTTTCGACGAATTAGACAAAATACTGGGAAATAGACCAGCAACTCAACCGTCCGTTACAGTTTCATCAACTGCAGTGTGTGCACCTTCCGACACTGAATCTGAGAAAGGTAAGATTTCATTTTTCTACATGAAAAAAATTTTGTCACTTATTAATTTTAGTTCTTCAATCACTTATATTTTACTTAATTTTTATATTTACACACAATTATCGCACCTCATATCTTAACCCATAAAAATGCTGCTACTGACAAGGTGAATGTACGTTTTAACAAATGAGGGTCTAAATGATAAACTTCTTTACGAATGAAAATGAAACTCAGTTTAAAAATATTTGTTTTTCAGATGATGATCTAGATACTAGCAATGAAGAGGAGACAAGAGAGTCAACAGAAAAGGATGAAGAAACCGATGATAAGACACAGGAACAGGCCCAACTCACTCCGGGCGCAGACCAAATTCCAGGACCAAGTGGTGCAGGCGAAAAAAGAAAAAAAGAAGGTATGTTCAAATACCCTTGAACAAATTACTGATAAACTTTCAATATTAAATATATGTATTTAAAAGATATTAATTTTAATAATATGTTTGTATATCTTTTCGGTTTAAACATGGTCTTCTAGTGTGTTTTGATTTGACTTGCACTGACGGGACGTTAGTTGTCGAAGTGGTCAATTACAGAAACTAAACTTACAGTAACTTCGGTATTTATTTTGCTATAAAATATACATATAACATGAACTACAAGTAAGAAAGATCTACACCAGTTCATTTCACAATTTTTTGGAGAAGAAATATTCTTCAAACTCCCCTTTAAAAATCCCTGGATATGCACCTGTTGCTCCACGAGGTTTGAATTATCGCGCTGACTGGTTCCTTCGGTATTCACTTGCCTAGTTGAGATATTATATGAAATTGTCTCATATATATTTCAGAAAAGTTCAAAATGATCAAGAAGAAACGTGGACAAGGAAGCAAGATTAAGGAATTAAGAGAAACCAAAGAATTGTTAGCCACAGCTATTCAGAACCAACAAACAGAATTCAAAGCATTCATGGAATTTGAGAACCAAAAAATGAAGCAGGAACATGCCATGGAATTGAAAAGGATGGAGCTGGAATTTGCTAATCAGCAATCCATGATGAAATTATTGCTGGAAAGTCAGAAGAACAGCAATCAGGCTACTCAACAAGCATCATCAAGCTCAGAGAAGAGTTGGTATACCAATTACTACGAGGATAGCAAATACTACAATCTTTAGACATTCTTTTACAGCAAATACTAAAAGTTGCATTCATTTGTTTTATTTTGGAAAATACTTTTCAAAGTACACAGAACATTCATACAGTCTTTGTATACATGTATCTTCATTTTAATCCAAATAAAACTTTTTTAACAGATTAATGATTTTGAACCCACTGTACCAGAGCATTTCTTACAATTGTTGCTCTAGCTATTTGTGCAGGTGGTATAACTGGAATATTTTGAAGTCCCATCCTATTATTGTCAACGTCATTCAATAAATCCAGATCGAAGCCATCGCCATGTTTTTCACATATTTGGTGTAAAGTGCAGCAAGCTGCTATTTCATTCGGAATATTCTCTATATTTGTATCGTTTCTTTACAGAAGACATCTCCATCGTCCCTTTAGCCTTCCAAATGCGTTCTCTACACATACCCTTGCACTGCTTAAAGTAAAACTGAATCTTCTTTGTGCTGGAGTAAGATTTCCAGTATTTGGAAAAGGCTTCATTAAGCAAGGAAGCAAAGGGTAAGCCGGATCTCCAATTACATAGAGCGGGATTTCCACACCGTTAATGTTCTCAGTGATATTGGGGAAGGCTGTCATGTCTATTAGTTTTCTTCCTATCGGTGAATTAGAGAATACACGAGCGTCATGGACACTACCAGGCCAGCCAACGAAAATATCTATAAATTCATACTTTTGGTTCACAATAGCCTGTAAAATAACAGAATGCCAACCTTTCCGGTTAAAAAAATATGTATGGTTTTGAGATGGTGCAATTATTTGAATATGAGTTCCATCGATAGCCCCAACACATTGTGGCATTCCTGCATTCCTAAAACTATTAACTGTTTCACGAAGCAATTGACCTTGTGGTAATTTGATGTACTGAGGCATTAGATTTTCTACAATTGTATTGCATGTTTCTCTGACAATTTCACATGCCGTTGACCTTCCAATTCCAAATAAATTTGATATTGTTCGAAATTCTACACCACTTGCAAGTTTATAAAGAGCTACAGCTACCCTTTTCCTCACAGACACACATTCTCGGAGTCTTGTATTTTGTCTGTACATATAAGGATTGAGGCGGGTACAAATCATGTCAAATGTATTTTTTGACATACGAAAGTTCTGATAATTAAGCAATAACAGTACATTATTTGAATACCCGAGGGCGTCAATCGTAGATTTGACGGTCAAAATGCAGTTTATAGGCGACGCGTAGCGGAGCCTATAAACGGATATTTTGACCGTCAAATCAAGATTGACGCCCTCGGGTATTCAAATAATGTACTGTTATTGCGATTCTAATGCAACAAATCAATTTCATGTTCTATTTTTAACTCGTGAATTTGAAACAATATTAGGAACCAGACTAAACAGGGAACCTACTTGTCACAGGTGTGTAGATGGTGGAATTGACGGTCAGTTTTGACCAATCAAAACCTTCGTTATATAAATGTTGCATTAGAATAATCGTTATCTGTCCAGTGGTTCGACCAGTCCCACCATTGGCGTGAACGCTCTTTTTCCCATATATTTCTGTCGAGATCATCGGATAATAAATCCAGTAAATGTGTGACCAAGATAATAATAAGTCGAAACCACACACGCTGTCTCCTGTAAAATATTCTGGAACATTTTCCAAGTTTTCGTCGCCTTGTCCTTTTGTTTAAAAGATGAAAGTAAACAATACCATTCACCATGCTTATTGCAGACCACGTGTTGCAGACTAAAATTAGCGCGTATACAGAACTAAAAATAGCGGCAATCTACAGAACTAAAAATAACTTTTAAATCCGATTTCAGATTATTTATCTTCGATACGCATCTGACCTTGTGTGTGAACAGAAAGTGTTTTCAATTCCGATTTGTGAAAAACGGATATAAATCGGAATTGGCAAAATCCGATCTCACATCCAAATTGAGTGTGAACAGGGTATAAAACATGATCATAGAAGTGTAGCTTCCCTACTCAATTTCAAATGTCTTTTTTATTACTTAATTGAAAGATTGATTGATTCAATATTGTTTAACGTCTACTGAGCAATATTTCAGCTATATCAAGACGAGAACAAGTTTGTTAAGTCCCAAAAATCAAAAATACCAAAACGTTTTCAGTAAATTATTTCAATTTATAATTGAATTGTAACATTCATTGACTGCACAGAGAATTACCATATTTTCAAGTTAAAAACAAAATAAAACAAAACAAAACAATAAATAAATCAATACAAATGTAACAAAATACTGATTGATTGATTGATTGAATATTGTTTAACGTCTACTCAGCAATATTTCAGCTATATCAAGACGAGAACAAGTTTGTTGATAAATAATCACTTTGGGGTATGGAAAGGGCCATGGGACGGGAAATTCTGACTGCCACTGGAAAAGTAGGGTGAAATCGTCAAGGGCGGGGAATTTAGCCTTGTAGCCGATCACCTACGGACCACCCCAAAAAGAGCTTGCTACAAGGGTTCTTTAACGTGCAGGAAGCGTGGCATTTCTCCCAACACGTGGACCTGAGTTTACATCCCATCCGAAAGATGGGTTGTGTATTTATTAATCCCGCACAACCACGGAATGGGTCCTATTTCTATATCCCGGGACCCTCGGGGTCAGCCTCCGTTTAGGAGGGGTCACACCCCGCAAGCCGGAGATACTGGGTCCTATTTCTATATCCCGGGGTTCCCTCGGGGTCCTCTGTTAGGATGGCTCATACTCCAAGCTCAGAGGATGCTGCGGGCCTATTCTTCAGCCGGGACCGCGCACGGCGGAACAAAATACTGAAGTTACTTATTTTCTATAGATAGATGGCCAATTCGACAACTTACTTCTCTTCAGTGAAAATCACCACATTTTCGAAAATGCAAAAAAGAACACTCTGCAGAAAATATAACATGGATAAAAACAAGTAACATGTAATGATTTAATTTTGAATGGCTGTTAGTTCAATAATACATCCCTTCTGTTTTATAGTCGTCTAGGTGCTATACAAGTTTTAGACAGTATATGCTATTTATAGACTTCTGCCTCCACTATTCTTTTATATAAATATAACTTTATCTTTTACAAAATATTATATCAACTACAGTGAGTCAGCAAGGCCTAACAAGCACATTAAGTAAAGGTTTTGAAGACAGTATAACATCTATAGTTAACTTTCCAGGGACCTCCCAGACACTCCAACTACAAGAGAAAAGGTCAGATACCAACTCAAGAAGATTGATTGATTGAATATTGTTTAACGTCTACTAAGCAATATTTTAGCTATATCAAGACGAGAACAAGTTTGTTAATAAATAATCACTTTGGGGTATGGAAAGGGTCATGGGACGGGAAATTCTGTTTGCCACTGGAAAAGTAGGGTGAAATCGAAAGGGACGGGGAATCTGGCCTTGTAGCCGATCGCCTACGAACCACCCCAAACAGAGCTTGCTACAAGGGTTCTCTAACGTACAGGAAGCGTGGCATTTCTTCCAACACGTGGACTCGAGTTTACATCCCATCCGAAAGATGGGTTGTGTACTTATTTATCCCGCACAACCACTAACTGGGTCCTATTTCTATATCCCTGGGATATATACACACAAGATCTAGTTCTTCCGATATAATACCATCATCTCTAAATGTGTCAACACATGTCAGGTGACAAATTTCATTTTTTTATACTGTTAATTTGTTAATGGTTTCAAAATGATTTCTTTGCAATCCTGTAACATAGTAATTTCATACTTGTCATTTTACTGTATCCACATTGGTAATTTAAGAGCTCACTGTATATGATTTTGTGCAAAGTTATGGCCACATGTCTTTTATTTCCCTTTTTTAATATTTAGGCTTATCGTAATTAACTTTTGAATTTGCTTATAATATGAATGTTTTTTGTCATATTAATATGAATGGAGACACGATCACAACATATTTACTTACATCCCTAAAGATAATTATGATTGTCTAATTAAAAAATATTGTTCAACACCAGTAATGAAGAGAGAATTTAACACAGTTATTTTTAGGGGTATAACATTCTAAGACCACCTACATTTCACGTTGTACTGTCACAAAACACTTTGACTATTGACAGTGTACCATAATTGCAAAGAGGTTTGGCCACTTTCCCATGAATTTATTTTCTCTACCAATTTTGTAAATGCATTTAATCCTCTCCAAAAAAAGTATTTGAAGAGGTCTTCTGTTGTACATGTATATGCTAGCATAACAAAATCAATTCAAATGCATTTTCAAACTTCTAGAAAAAAGATTCAACAGCCAAACCTACCATTTTAATGCATTTTCACAGATCTTGATAATTTTCAAGGTTTGTGTTCATATTTGTTGTATAACACCCCCAGAAACAAAGTAAGCAAACTGTCGATTGAAAGGGCAAATGTTTAGATACTCCCAGACTAAAATAGTTTTGGTTCTTGTTGTCCTTTGAGTAGTACCATCTTCCCAAACACTGTAAAGACATAATATATAAAAAAACCATACACATGTGGCATATACTAAAAAAAGTGTGTGCCAGAGACCACTTTACATGATTTTTGAAAACTTTTGAAAATGGCTCTTCATAAGGACAAAAATTCACCGCTTAGTAGCTATACCTCTTTAATCTGAAAACTCTTGGATTTAGTTATTATTTCCTGCAAGCAATGGAATGAAATGCTTTTTTACACATATTTTTACTAGTGTTTCGTCTTATGTCAGATACTTAGTATTTAAAATTAGGAAGTGCCCTGATCTACGTGAATACACCAAGGTCCATTTTTTATATTTCAGTAAAATCGTTATTTAATTTTTTTTTCATCATATTAATAAGGTTTGTTTCTTTTGATACTTAAGTAAGCTTTTTTTCTCTCAGGATACACTTTACTATGTCCATAATCCCTCTTTGACTACAAGATATCTTTAAAAATATACCCTTGTTTAATTTGGTGTGGCCTTATCATGCTGAACTTTGCATATCTTTTTATCATAGAATTAACACATGAAGGGGAAATAATTTGACTTCGACCAATTGTAATATAAAAGTGCAATTCCAACATGTAAGACTGCATTTACATTTTACTAAAGGTCGGTTTATGTTAAATGAGTTGTCGAATATGTAACAGCTCTCCTTGAATATTCTGGCTTTACGATCAAAATATAAGGTTTAAATCAAAATAGTAGTCAGAGGATGTCGTGCAATTTAAGTAGTTGCTCATTCCAGTCACCAAAGACCTTTTAAAAAGCTAAGTTAATTTTAGCAAGCATATGAACCCTCCAAAATATCTTTTACCTCCAATTCGACGATTTAAGTGTGTATTTAAGTAGTTGCTCATTCCAGTCACCAAAGACCTTTTAAAAAGCTAAGTTAATTTTAGCAAGCATATGAACCCTCCAAAATATCTTTTACCTCCAATTCGACGATTTAAGTGTGTATGTACCCCCAACTGTAAAAAGAAGTGGGCATGCCGTGATCATTTAGATGACGATGATCTTATTGATGGTCTTTTTAATGGTTTTTCTTTGAACATATAAAATCTCAACATTCGTTTTGTGGCAAATGCTATGGTACACTCATTTAACTAATGGTTAATGCATGTAGTTGGATTTATATACAATAAAATACTAGTATCATAAAATAAATTCACTAACTAGTAATTAAAAGATTTTATTTATTTTAGACAGATTTCAGCCACCCACAATGTCTCTGTTAAGAAGTGCCAGATTAAGGCAGTTAAAAGAGCCCTTTTGCCAACATATACATCAGGTGATGCTAGTCCTCCTGTCGAGCAACCCAGGCCTGTTGCCCAACAATCTTCACCTCAGACTCTGACCAACTTGAAATTACAAGCGAACAAGTCTCAAGGTATAAATCATAGCAAGCAAGGTAATGAATTATTGACGTCCCTTCAGAGTCAAATACAGATATTGGTTGACGGTATGAAAACTATGGATTCCAAGTTGTCTGAAGCAGAGGCCAAAACAAAAGGGAATACAGGACATTCTCCTAGACCGCCTCTGGTATGTTAAATTGTGATAAACCTTGGGCATTTTGCCCAACACCGCCCGAGACCAAACCGTCAACAGAAAACCAGGGAACCAGAAAATAGGCAATTTACGGTTACAAAACTTAAACCCTCCAACAGAAATTTAAACGAGCCGGAATCGACCAAGAAGGTGTACGAACGACCCGGAAACAAGAACAATACCTAAATAGCCAATCATCACAGACCGAAGACACTCCAAAGAATGTCAAGCAGACCACCAAAAAGAAGAGGAGGGGAAAGGAGAAGATACAATGTAATTATTGCTTTGGTTATCAATGGCAAAGTATTACTTAATATTTGTATTTATGAGTCACTAAGTATAATATTTTTGTTCTGTTAATTTATAAGCCATTGATACATGTTGTTAAAGCAGTTTGCCTGGATGGACCTTTAGTTGTGCATCTTGAAGACCGTGCTTTTGCCGGCTTTTCATGTTGTTCTTTTGCAGAAAGAAAATCCGATAATGGTAGAGTGCACAGCCTGTGTACAGTTGATTCATGACGTGTGGATGAGAGTAGATGAAAAATTAATTAAGAAAGATACCCCTCTACTGTGTGGCTGTGACCAGTTAATAAATGGTAAATTTAAGATAAAGAGGTATATAAATATGTATATATATTTACAAACTAAAATTATAGAAAAATGAATAAAACTGTCTCTCAGCGTCTTGTCTAGCGCTTTCATCCATCTAACGGACTTATCAAGACTAAGACGTTTTCAGTGGTAACGTTGTTAGGGAGGATTTCTTGTGACGTTACGTTATTGTTCTTCCTATGTTCATGTTTTACCTGCATTTAATACAGGGCAGAATGTTTTAATAAAGTGGCGTTCCATTTTTTGTCTGTATGTGTCATTTTTCCTATTACATTTAAATAGCGGCATAATTTTGAATATCTGTCTATATGTTCACTAAGTGGTATTTGTCGGTATTTCGGGTGCCTACATCCACTGAAAGTAACCTTCTCTGAGGAACACTCTAAAGAACTAAGAGGAACAAAAAAGGATTTTTTCACGCAATAATGAAAGAAGTTCAAAATGAAATATGGTCGACAAGCATTGTCTTGTAAAGAAGACCTCATATCTTGCTGAAAAATATTATCATTCAGCGGGAATATAGTCGAAGGTCGGTGAGAATTGTTTAGGAGATATATTATGTAATAGTCCTAATTATAGAGTTATTCAATTGTTTCCGTATTAAATTGTAAAAAGGGTCCATTGGAATAATAGCCGTTCATCTCTCAGCTATTTTGGATGTTTTCAAACATTTCCTGTTTTAACAGATATGATTCAAATCAAGAAGATTAATATTTAAACAATCATCTTGCTTTGAAAAAAGTCCAAACAGCAATGTCATGGAAAAATAGGGTTAAATGATACAAAATTGGTCATTTAGAATTCAACTTGTTAAAACTTAGCTCTTTTTGTATTAATACTGGTATTCCTTATTTTAATTGTCATTTAAAGTTAAGTACAGGAATACAAGAACCAGTAACAATCTTTAGACAGTATTGTACCAGATTTCTAATAAGAAGAAAACTGGATTTATAGGATGTAACGGAAGAGCTTACTAGTGAAATTTAACACTTTTTGTCTCCAGAGGTAACATTTTCAAGAATGGTCTTTCAGAATTAATGAATCTGGAAAACATAAGATTTCCACTGAAAGTAAACCTTCTCCGAGAAACACTCTGAAGACCTAGGAATAACAATACATTGGTAAACGAATACCGATGCAAGAACGAGGAAAGGGGAAATTCTAAAATCATAAATCCAAAATCACGGCAATTCACAGCAACACGAATTGAGACAGTATGACAAAGACAAAACAAATAAACAAAAATGAACAAGAACGTCTCAAAACTAAAGCACTAGCAGCGTGAACCCCTATAAAAACCAAGGTATCATCAGGTGCTCCGGAAGGGTAATACATCGGCAAACGAATACCGAAGCAAGAACAAGGAAAGGGGAAATTTTAAAATCATAAATCCAAAATCACGGCAATTCACAGCAACACGAATTGAGACAGTATGACAAAGACACAACAAATAAACAAAAATGAACAAGAACGTCTCAAAACTAAAGCAATATCAGCGTGAATCCCTATAAAAACCGAGGTATCATCAGGTGCTCCGGAAGGGTAAGCATGATCTGCACCACGCGTGGCACCCGTCACACTGCAAGTGAAAAGTCCGGTTTTGTCACAGTCGGTGTTAGTCAGTCCGGTAACAAACTCTGGATGTACCCAAAGATATCTGTTCTCATATGTGTAACAAGAAAGGAATTTTTCGCGCAATAGACCTTTTTATTCACAAATTCATGGGTGCCACCATTGGCGACTTCCGAATGATTGATTGATTGAATATTGTTTAATGTCTACTCAGCAATATTTCAGCTATATCAAGACGAGAACAAGTTTGTTGATAAATAATCACTTTGGGGTATGGAAATGGCCATGGGACGGGAAATTCTGACTGCCACTGGAAAAGTAGGGTGAAATCGTCAAGGGCGGGGAATTTAGCCTTGTAGCCGATCACCTACGGACCACCCCAAAAGGGTTCTTTAACGTGCAGGAAGCGTGGCATTTCTTCCAACACGTGGACCTGAGTTTACATCCCATCCGAAAGATGGGTTGTGTATTTATTAATCCCGCACAACCACGGAATGGGTCCTATTTCTATATCCCGGGACCCTCGGGGTCAGCCTCCGTTTAGGAGGGGTCACACCCCGCAAGCCGGAGATACTGGGTCCTATTTCTATATCCCGGGGTTCCCTCGGGGTCCTCTGTTAGGATGGCTCATACTCCAAGCTCAGAGGATGCTGCGGGCCTATTCTTCAGCCGGGACCGCGCACGGCGGGACTTCCGAATGAACTTGTTACCGAAAGGGTGTAACGTTCGTAACACCTCGGCGTTTGCCGATCTATCGTTGTAAGGTTTAATGATACAGGTGTCATACTTCAACCGTTAATTACTCAAATAACACCTGTTGAGAAAGTGATCAAACCCATCTATCTGATAAAACAGTTTTTGTGACATCAAAGAAACCGTCTAATATATATTAGTATATTACAAATAACTTTTGATTAAGCAGAGAAGTTCGATATTTTACAGGTTGATAAAGACAACTGAACTTTGTTTTGAAGGAAAAGAAATTAAATTCACAAGTAATTCAGATTAATAAATTAATCATTTAGATTTCAGAAAAAAAATATTTGAAGTATTCTCGGTAGATTTTCCGAAAGATTGGAAAAATACCTTGGATATTCATATTTTTGTAAAGGATTTTAATGTGCATATACAAAATCTTAAAATTTTTGCTCACATTCATGACATTGCAGAAATGGACTTTTATTCAGCTAACCATAATAATAAAAAAAAATGATACTAAATAAATTTATATTGAATGCTTTTAAAATATCTGCTTCCTGAAACATTTAGTTTTAGTTTATAAAGTTAAAAAAAGAAGTATCTAATTCAAATAGTGTCTGGTAATATTATTTTTTTATAGAGAAAAATAGCAAATCGGCAAGACAATGACATCATATATATAATGGAACTGCATTTTTTTTTGCTTCGAACTGGGACTAATATAATAAGTCCCAGGTTTCAATGATGCACGGGAATGTCATTTTGAAAGAAGAACTATCTAAAAAAAATACTTACATGAAACAAAATAATTTCACACCTCAAAACACGCAAATTGATGAAAAAAAAAGATTAAAATGCACAATTTGAGATTTGAGTTCAAGGATAGCGTGCAACTTGTCGAAATTCAAATAACATATTGCAACTATGCATTCCTTTATGTTAGACTCGTGTTTTTTTAATTTCTTTTGAGATGGAGTTCAAACTATAGTTCGGGGATAAATTGGTTTATGCAATGACTATTTACCAAATTTTGATATTGGCCTGAGTAACCTTCCTTCTGTGACTAATATAACATTATATTAGTCCCAGCTTCCTCCTACCATAATTTTTGTGCTAGAAAGGAGCAGTCCAACAGGAAAGTGGTTTTGTGTGATGTTGGAATAGTACTTTGTTCTATTTCTGAGACCGCCGTGCGCGGTCCCGGCTTATGAATAGGCCCGCAGCATCCTCTGAGCTTGGAGTATGAGTCTTCCTAACAGAGGACCCCGAGGGAACCCCGGGATATAGAAATAGGACCTAGTATCTCCGGCTTGCGGGGTGTGACCCCTCCTAAACGGAGGCTGACCCCGAGGGTCCCGAGATATAGAAATAGGACCCATTCCGTGGTTGTGCGGGATTAATAAATACACAACCCATCTTTCGGATGGGATGTAAACTCAGGTCCACGTGTTGGAAGAAATGCCACGCTTCCTGCACGTAAAAGAACCCTTGTAGCAAGCTCTTTTTGGGGTGGTCCGTAGGTGATCGGCTACAAGGCTAAATTCCCCTCCCTTGACGATTTCACCCTACTTTTCCAGTGGCAGTCAGAATTTCCCGTTCCATGGCCCTTTCCATACCCCAAAGTGATTATTAATTAACAAACTTGTTCTCGTCTTGATATAGCTGAAATATTGCTATTTCTGATTGATTGATTGATTGAATATTGTTTAACGTCTACTCAGCAATATTTCAGCTATATCAAGACGAGAACAAGTTTGTTAATAAATAATCA
>MJUU01059392.1:577-13734 GCA_002080025.1 Modiolus philippinarum | reverse complement strand
GGGGGGGGTGCACGGAAAGTGTTTCCAGCCCACGGACTAAGGTCATTTGGAGTTGAAAATTTTGGCATTTTTCATGTTTTTTAACATGACCTGCACGTGGACCCAGGTTGATTTTTTTGTATGAATAAAACCCTATGTATAATGCATTTATGGTGTAAATATGAAGCTGGGTCCGAATGCAGGTCATAGTTAAATTTGATTTGAAACGTGATCCATTGGAAGACTTTTCCCATAGGCCCAATGCTAATTACCCTTGAAAGGGGTGTAAAAGAACATAGATTTTATTGAATATTTGTCAATACATCTAATTATTAGTGTATATTCTAAATAATAGGAATATTATGGTTTATAAATACACAAGAAACGATGAGTTTCCTAGAAGAAAATAATTTTAAGATCCCTTTGGGCCGATTTAGCATCTTATCGGCACCTATCCTTCCCCAAAACATCTAAATTGCATAACCGAAATGTTATGATTTTGGAGATAGGTAGCTGTGAGAAAAATTCCAAGGAAAAATATGACGTCACAATTAGAAAATGTTGATAATAACTTTTGCGTGCAGTTTTGAACCTGCATTTAAATAGAAAAATGCATAACTCACAGTTCATGATAAAATCACTGGTTAAAAGTTGTTAGTCTTTTAGTATAGCTTTTCAAAGCGGCTAGGATTTTCATTCTTATAACTAATTTTTCTGAGACTCGTACTCCTTTATTAAATGTTAAAACAAGCGACAAGAGCATTAATTTTAATTACATGTACTAATTTTTCTGAGACTCATAACCCCTTATTAAATGTTCAAAACAAGCGGCACGAGTTTTTATTCTAATTACTATTTTTTTCTGAGACTCGTTTTTATTCTAATTACTATTATTTTTCTGAGACTCATACTCCCTAATTAAATGTTTGTTTTATTCTTCTTCAGTAGGAATTTGAGATAATGCCTTCATAATTAAACTTAGAGACTCATACTCCTGATTAAAAATGTTTGTTTTATTCTTCTTCAGTAGGAATTTAAGCTAATGCCTTCATAATTAAATGCTTGTGGTATTCATTAATCTTGCGACTTTCATCTGTAATAAAAGGGGCACCATTTAAAAGAACATTTATTTCAATTTGAAAGGTTGTACTAGAATCTTCATTACTAGTGAAGGGCTGACATTCACAATTTAAAATTAATTCTGGTTGCTGTGTCTCTGCCTCCGAGCTAACAGATGCAGGCAACATGTGTTCATTTCAAATATCCAGGGTTTTAAGAAAACATTGCCAATTAATTTTATTTTTTGTTGACGATCCCGCATCTAGACGTGAAATAATATTGATGTAGCGATGCTCGCCATCTAGCAATGAATTCCGTTCAAACCAGCGCTATGAGCCGTCTTGAACTTATTTTAGATGAAGAACAACTTGCAGTAAAGCGTTGTTAAATTGCTTGGTTTTCCGTGTATTTGAAGAGACTTTGTCTCGTGTGAATTTCGTTGTTATTTTAACACTGTCTTGTGTAAATTTCGTTGTTATTTTAACACTGTCTTGTGTGAATTTCGTTGTTATTTTAACACATGTGTAAGATATATTGTCCATGTAAACGAAAACTTAGTTTGTTGTTGCATTAGCAGCTTTCCTCTTGTTAAATATTATTTAAAGGAACATCAATATGTTGAATATTTTGTTAAACCTTGACTACATTTTTTTTCTTTTACAAATTATGACAGGAAAGAGTCTAAACCCTTGACTGCATTCTTTACCGCCCTCCTCATCTGTCCAGGAAAATTTGAACCAAACTTGCAGTCCAAGATATGCAATTTTAACAAAATTGGTAGTACAGGAGAAAAGTCTGAGCCAAATTGGTAGTAGAAAGCAAAATGAATCAAACATCCATAACATCAACTGAGAAATTATATTTTTTTATGAAACTATCCCGAGTAGACAGGTCATAATAAAGCCAACTATTGTAGCCAAACTGTGTAGAGAAACGCCATGCTACATACAGTACAATGGACCCATATATATTTCCCTAAGGGGTGTCATAAAGAAGGGTAAATTTCCCGTCCCTTCCCATTTCTCCCCTTTTCCAGTTGCAATCAAAACTCGTTTCCTGGTTGTCCCTTCCACCTTTATTTCTGTTTCTTAACTTACATACTAGTATATTTTTCAGTAGTTTATAAATTTTTTATCGTCCCGATATAGTGGACATATTGCTCATTTGACGTTAAAATCCAACTTATCAATAAATCTTGAAAAACGTTCTGTTAATTTATCAAATATTTTGTTAATCGTCAATTTTGCATCTGATTGGTTTCTAAAACACGTGTACCCTTTCTTTTTCGTGAAAAAAGTAATAATTAATATAAAAAATATGCTGCAAACTTGGGAAAGAAAGTTGAAACAAAACGTGAAACACTGATTTGTAAAAACTAACATGCAAACGACAGCAGGCACATATTCAAACATTTTTTTTCTCTGAAACCACTTGTGTTCTATGAATGTTTAGCCAACACGATTGCCGTCCATATCAAAGTCGTGTCCGGTTGTAACTCAATTTCTGTAACATGTCCTCTGCCTGTTTGGTCAGCTGATGTTCCTTTAATTTGGATTCTCTTTTTGCTTTCAGCTGACGGAGCTGTTTGCAGTTTTGCGTCGCATCTCTACGATTTCTGACTAATGGCTTTGTCAGTTGAATTTACCTTCAACATAAGTCCGTATTTTGCATAGTTTTCAAATGCTATAGTGCTGCTAACAATGCCTTTGATTATGTCTGAAGTTGTAGTCACTACTCTGGCTCTAAGGTGAGATTCTGAAAAGTATTTTCTCAACATAGATGACGTTCTAACTTTTGGAAGATAGATTTTATCCTAATTAGACGACAAATATTGAGTTTATTGCTTCAATATGCCACTTATAATACCATATAAACTTGCATGCAATTATGTAGTTTAATATGGATAAATGAAAAATAAGATCATTTACATGCGATAAAATCCCTGGAGATAATTAATTAGGTTAAGCATATTTATGGAACAAAGCTTTAGTCTATACATGTATCTGGGTTATTGATAATAATTTTGTACATTATTATACAAGTGACTGATTACATACAGGTATATGGGTCTGGAAGAGTTTCCTTTGCATGGTTTTTGTCTTTGGTTATGGTCAGTTTCTAAAACAAAAACACATAGAAAATTTCATACCAACAGATGTTAGCAGAGTCAACTCATAGAAATAACAATGACTAGTTGTATTGTCACCAGCAAAACACTCTCCCAAAAGCTGCTTAGTCAGGGATTTGCTCAACCTTTGTTAATTTCAACCCTCAAGAAATTCTATGGCCGTCACCATAGCATCATTGAAAGATATGACGTGTCAGTATCCCAAATGAAAGTGGACATTTTCAGCTAGATTCACGTCTTCCCGGATTTGACTACCGACTTTGACATTTTCCCGGATTGAATCACTCACAGTGTGACGGGTGCTGTTAACAGAGCAGGACATGCTTACCCTTCCGGAGCACCTGATGTCACTCCCAGTTTCACTAGAGTTCACACTGTTAGTGCCTTTGTTCTGAATGTTGTGGTTTCTGGTTCTGTGCTTTGTGTCTGTCTGGCGTCATTGTTTTTGTGTCTAACGTCATTGTTTTCTGTGTTCTCGTTTTTGCCCTGTCTTTGGACTTCGATTTTTGTGAATTTCACCCCTTTGTTCCTTCGGTATTCTACTGCCGTTGTTTCACCAATTGTCCAGCAAAGAATGATTTGAACTTTTCTTTTATGGTCCAGCTGATGTCATTAATGGCGGTGTCGTCATTATTGGTCGTATTGTCTTGGTTGGTTTCATTGTCATAATTTGTGGTGTTTTCTTGATTGGATATATTGTGGTCATCAGGCTTGGCAGTTTCTGTGTCTGTATCTGAGAAGGATGTAAAACATACAACAATAATAAAAAAAATTCAGAACAAACAAACCTTTGTAAAAACACACACACACCCATCGAATGATTTTAACACACAAATCACCTTGTTGGCAATTTCTACAATAGGTATTATTGCTGAATGGCACAATATCTGTATTTGAAAATTTGTCAAAAATTGAGAATGAACGATATCCAAACTTCTGCATCTAATAATACCACGACTTACTTCGAAATCAGGTCATATAGTGATCGCCTTTTTTATGTTTCGTACCAGTCTCATACAGATCTGCACCACTTTGTAGCAGGGCTTAAACTTCAAGTCCGAAATTACATACTGCCAAAGTGTTGAATGACCAAATACAGATGCACTAATTTTTTACTCAAACTGTTTCAGATCATTGATTGGATGAGTTTTCTTTTTGTTTCCTCTCGAAATCATCCAGAATAAAAAAAACAGGGACACGGTTCAATCTATAGGTTTTGCTAAAACAATGATGTGTTGGCTACCAGTTCTTACGTTATAACAGGTGAAAATGTGCAACTGTCTGTGACAGAATTGAATGAAAACAAACAGCTACAGAAATAGTTTTAGTTGGGTTATTAAACACCTGTCAAAGAGGATACATTAGGTTTTCAATGATTTAAATTGTGTAACGCAAAAACAAACACGTGTTGCTCTGAAATAAAATATGCTTAATGGTTCGCTGAAGTATTTCTTTAGAAAACACTTACCAGTTTTGGTTCAAAGTTCGTGAATGATGGTACTATTCGGACCGATTCTCAAGATAATTTAGAAGTTTACAGGTTCGACAGAAAAAAAACCCAACATTTTCACGTTTAATAAGTTCATCGACCAAGAATTTATTATACCAGAATGGACTTTCAATATCAATAACAAAAAACTGAAGTATTTGTAAATTGATGATCTGCATATCTACCCCTAGTAAGTTTGGCAATGTTTAGGTATAGGTAAATTTTCAAAACTAAAAAAAAACTGCACTTTAAACTTAATCAAGACAAAACATTATCCAATATTAGTTTAAATAGAAATATTTCAACATTTTTCTCAACCGGCCTTTACATTCAACCGGTATTATACGCGAACTCAGCTTTCTTTGGGCAAGCATTTTATGTCAACAATTTATTTAATAATATCGCCCAAATGTTTTCAAACGTGCATTTCAAATCACCAATAATCATTTGAAAACTAAAGCCATTGATGTCCTTCCTAAGAAATTTCAACTAATGTACCTTTAAAAAGATCTAAATTACAAGACACTTTAAAATTATTTTTTTCATTTCAAGCCAATAAACCTACGGACGGTCATTCTTTGGGTTTTTTAAATACTGACATTCGAAACATTTATCTACCACGATGCACCACAAGATTTGGCACACTGACCCACACTTTTCATTTCAATATATACATATATGGTATGAGGTTCCTCACTGACCATATGGTGACCCCAAGATGTTTTTTGTCGTTTTAACCTGGATATGGGATGTTGTCTCCTTGACATTTACCCCATTTCCTTTCTTTTTCATATGATATAATTGCCTACTTCTTTAATAGAATTTTAACAAAATTTTGTGAGATTCTTAATTTAAAATGTAATTTCCTTAATACATTGATTGCAAAGTCGAGAGAAAATAGGTTTTCGGCCAAAATATTCCGCGCTCATGTGTCAGAAATGGACACAATGACTTATCAATATTGTTCGCTTCAAGTAATACATGATTTAATTTCAACGATAGCGAACACAATTTTCAGTAATATTTGACAGTAAAAACGGTCAATTGAAAGTGAAGCAGTCATCATTTACTTGGCATAAATCGCTTTTGTTTTGCAATGTTAACGGAACATTCCGATGGGAAGGTATTGTTAAGTCATGGGTAATGTTTTATACCGTCAGCTACTGTATCGATCAAATAAAGAGGTTCGGGTATAAATTATAATTTCTTCATTTTTTAATTATTTGAAGTGGCATATGCCAAAGTTCATCAAGGTCGTCTAGTCTGGTTTTGTTATACATGAGTTTGTCTTTGTGAAAGCTACCTGACTGTCCAAGGGTTTGTCTTTCAACAGTGGTCTGAATTGAACTGGCCATATGTTTCTTTTCTGAATAGAGTCTTGTATTCGTCGTCTGTGAAGAATGGTTTTCCAAATAAGCTTCACAAATACAATTGATGTATCCAACGCAATGGTGTCCATTTCTGAGCTACCTGACTGTCCAATAATGTATAGCTATGGTCTTTCAACCGTGATCGTGATAGAGTCTTGTATTCATCGGCTGTGTCATACATCCAGGAAAACATGAAACATGCATAGGAATGGTTCAAGATATCTGAATGGTCATACCACAGTTTCAAGTGTTTTGTTCAGATTAGTTTTTGTATTGTCAAATGAAGGTCAGATGGACAAGGTTTTGTATATGTCTAAATCTATCCGTAGCTTTAGTTATTGTCAACTTGATGTACTCGTCATCTGTAAAACAATCGTATAATTTCCCCTGCATTTTTTTCTCTGATTTCAAGAAAAGAAATCTTCCTACTGGTCATTTCTTGGGTCTTTATTCCAATGCACCGCCTGAGTGTATCATTGTTAGGAAAATTCTCTTGAAACTATCTAAAGACACACATGTTGAACCTACCATGATGTTTCATCGGTTTAAGTTTCAGTTTAACTTCACATCTTTGATGATTCTCGCCTGTACTTTGAAATTTCATCTTTGCAAACTCATGGCATTATCAATAATATCACCTAGGTGTCTATTTGGTGGAATTTTTGAAATTCGGCTCAGGTCTCCAGAATTTCTTCACTCCTGTCAAAACAAATCATAAACGGGTTAAGCGAGTGGCAACTGCCCAAATTCCTCAAGATCGTCTTTTCTGGTTTTGTTATACCCGAGTTTGTGTTTGTGAAAGCTACCTGGCTGTCAAAGGATGTATAGAGTATGTCTTTCAACAGTGGTCTGAACTGAAATGGCCATATTGACATTTACCCCATTATCTTTCTTTTTCATTTATGTTTCTTTTCTTGATAGAGAGTCTTGTATTCATCGTCTGTAAGGAAATTGTTTGTACGGTTTTCCACATAAGCTTCACAAATACAACTAAAGTTTCAAACGTTCTAATGTTCATTCCTGAGCTACCGGACTTTCCAATGATGTATAGATATGGTTTTTCAACAGTGGCCTTGATATTCTTGTATTCATCGTTTGTGAGGGAATTAGCTGGGTCATAAATCCAGGAAACCATGAAACATAGGAATGGTTTAAGATATCTGAATGGTCATGCCACAGCTTCAAGTGTCTTGTTTTGTTCGAAAATTTAAGTTTTTAAATTGCAAAATCAAAGTCAGATAGACAAGGTTGTTGTATCCGTCTAAATCTCTTTCATTTGAGTTTTTGTCAACTTGATGTACTCGTCTTCTGTTTAAAAATTCGCAAAGATCCCTCTTCATACAGTTGGTCCATGACTTTTTTCTAAAGTCTAGACTCGAAATCTTCCTATTGCATTTTTATTGATTCCTTTATTCCATTGACCCGTCTGTTTTTATCATTGGTTCATTAGAAGCTTTTGGAACCTATCTAAAGGCACACTTTTTGAACCCTTCATGATGTTTCTTTGGTTTAAGTTTCAGCTTTACTTCACTTCTTTGTTGATTCTCTCCTGTTCTTTCGAAATTCGCGTTTTTGCTGAATTTTTACTGTTTTATGCAACTTCGTTTTTTTTTTAATTTTCACAGACAACACAACGAATGACTTTCTTCTATAAATTAAGACAAGACGCGAATTTTGAAAGATCAGGTGAAATGGTTTAGGTCATTTGCATTCATTTCAAGAATGATGTCTTTTTTTTTTTGCTTGATTACTAACTTTTTGGATAGTATTCTGTTTTTTCGGGTTGAAAAATTTTATGACTTCCTAACAGCAGCGTAAAGTAAATTTCCATTTTGTTTTCCATGATACGTTTTAAGATGGTGAGTGCTTTGTCAACTGCTTTGTTCCCATTATTTTGGATGGAATTATTGTTGGGAATATGTGATACTGTACTTTCTTTGCATAGCTCTTTTTATTTCAGATGTATTACAGGTGCGGATTTGTGAGCAAAAGACGGTGGCATGATATATGGAGTTAAACAGGGTTCACAGCCGAGAAGTTTCTTTTTCTCCTCTTGTAAATTTTTTGAAGATAGCAAAGTTAGTTAAAATCCTTTTAACTAGATAACCCATGTCCATCAGTCCAGTATTTTGTCTTGTTCAAGTAGTTTTGAATCCTTGGCATTCTTTTCTCAAATGTTTTGAAATCAATGTGACCTTTGGAGTCATCCTTCATATACACCATGAAATATTCATGTCATTGTTTCCAGGAGAAAAAGATGTTGAAGTCTTTGGTCACTGGGATATTGACTTCATTGTCAGAGTTATTTCTGTTTCTCTACCAGTTGAGAGATGAAGTATCCTTTGTACATCTTGATAGGATGATTGGAACAAAAATGTTGGTAGATTTTCATGAAGGATTTTTTTTAATTATGAAGGACCCTGCATCAAGACGGGAGTGCCCTATACCAAATATTTGGTCAGAGTTTTTCTGCTTGTATTGACAACCAGTGGTTGTTTAATTGTTATTGTTTTCTGTTAGTATTTTTGTCGGGCAACGGATGACAACGATTTTACGAACACTTTGCCAATTTATTTTATGTTTGTTGACGATCAGGCATCCATGGGTAAAGAAACATGGACATAAGTATCGAAATTACATTTACTTAGCATACGGTTTAAACCAAAATCTAATTAAATAATTCAAATATTAAAGATATGTTGAGATATAATTTTGAACCTTCAGGTAGTTTGACACTAATACACGGCGCATTCGATTGGCGCATTTGCGAAACACAAGTCGGATAAGGAATTGACTGGATTTTCAAGCCGGAATATTCCTTAATTGTCATTTTCAGTGTGACGTCATGATAAATTGACATACACTTTCCCGCGAATTAGGTCCCTTTTACCATAAATATTGCCTGTTTCGTAAAATATATAAAATATTTCTCTTAATCAGACGGTGATATATAGATTTTATCAGCTCAACTTATAGCTCAAATGAATACCTCTGAAATATCAAAAAATAAAAAATTCTATCTGATCTATCATATGAAAGCTTAAGAATAATCATGTTCTCACAGTTCCCTATAATTCTTTGTAAATTCTTTGTAAACATTGCTGAAAATACTGAATTTGGCCTGATTTTCAAAGACTGATTACAGGAAAATATGATCGGTGACATATATTTTTTGAACAAATTGGCTAAGAACTACAAAATATCTTAAAATAAATAAATTCTGTATCATATTTTTATTAGGCTCGAACTACTTAAATAAATATCAAACTCTTGATAATTAGCAGTACCTGAAAGACAATTCCGTAAATAAATGATAATTGAAATCTGAATTTAAAATCATAACAGACCTGTTTACCCATTTACGCACAAAAGAGTAGTTAAGGACATATAAAAGAGTAATTTTGCCATTTGTATACAAAAGAGTTTACCTGCCGCTGCGTACTTTCGTTTTTAGGACCCTGCATAGTATGTCGATGCCGATTTTGGTTACTTGTAAGTACATAAAAACATGATAAGTGCATTTTCTGATTTCCAGTTGACACTAGTAAAATTGGTAGGGGCAGGAAATTTAGCCTTCTAAATAAATACTCCAGTGATGCTGCTCATAACCACTGGCGTCAACGTGATGATCGTAACTGCAGTTACCATCATCCCAACATGGCGGACGACAATTCGGTTTAATTTTATAAAGTCAATTTTCCCCTGTTAACAGTTCATTGTTATAATTGTTTTATGCCAATTAAAATGTTTTTAAGCCAACAATTGGGAAAATATGTTTGCATGAAACGAAAATTTGACGAGGTACGAGAAAATCGGGATACAAAAAACTCAATGATGATCATAACTTTATGAAGTGATGATCGTAACTCACACTGGTTCAAAAATCAGGATGATCGTAACTCAAAACTTTAAGATGTATTAGTTTGCGTTAAACGCCGAATCAAAAACAATACAGTTGATGTTTATGGCGTATATGTATACTAGACGAAGACTTATCCACTGCGTATTACAGCAATGCAAAAAGTCGAGAAAATCGTCGGCCTGTTAGCTTTTTATTTTGGATAAACTTTTAGGAGCAGAAGACAACGACGGATTCACACGATCATTAGCGATCGGAGTAGGAGTAGGTAAACACAACACGTCATACAGAATAATTTAGAAATATACTTCTAAATAGGGTCGCTGTAAATTAAAATCAGCAAAATTTAGATGAAAATACGATTAGCGCTTTCAAAAACAAAAAGGATTCGTGAGACCCGGAAAATCCGAAATATTATATGAAAGGATACTCATGAACCACTTGTGACAGGACAGCCTACATGCATTTTAGTAGTTAGTAGATTTTTAATAGCTAGTAAAACGTCTGGGCTAACGGATCGATTCTTTAGCTCACTCTGTTAGGCGACTGGCTGTATACTTGAGATCTCTGGTTCGATCTTCGGAGGCGACCTTGTCAATTTTGTAAGGAGTTTCATGCTCTACGGTTACAAACACATCGGTATTTTACGTTTCCAACGATTTCTAGATTACTTTGCAGAGTTTAAAATAAGATGGAAGCATTTTTCATTCTTATGAAATATATTTTGAACAGGTGAATCGACTTCGCTGCTCAACGTTATATACCTCTACAAATGCTCAACAGAAAGGAATAAGAATAAAACACATTTTTGAAATGATTATCTGATGAATGTCAATAAAAAATTATGTATCAATATGTTTTCTGAAAAAAAAAAGAACTAAGGAAAATGTAGCTGGCAATCTCTATCGTCATAGCTATTTATGACAATAAATGTGAAACAATCTCGGTATTTTGTTTGCTTTCTAGACGTCATGTGGAGTCAATATATCCCAGATTATGGCATAACTATATAAAGCTTATGACAAAATTGCAAGTTCAATTGCAGAGAAAAGCTTGATGAAAGTTGTGACGAACGGAATGTTAAAACATTGAGTAAGTCGTTAAACAGGAAGTAGTATCCCGACAGGTTTGAAAATGCATACCACAATATGATATGATTATACAAATCTTCTGACAATATTTGAACTTTTTATCATGTGCCATTGCAGAGAAATTCGTGACGAAAGTAATAATGGACGGACGGACGGAATGTTGAAATATTGACTAAGTAGGTAAACAGGAACTAGTATCTCGACAGGCTTGAAAATGAATACTACAATATGGCATGACTATACAAAACTACTGACAAAATTTCAAGCTTGTATCATAATTCATTGCAGAGAAAAGGCTTGACGAAAGTTGTGACGGACGGAATGACGGACAGGGGTAAAATAGTATACCCCCTCCTCCTTCGGAGCGGAGGTATAATTATTTGGTGTCTCTATAAATTTTGAGATGAATCTTTAATACCCATATTTCTTATAACACGACCAAGCACCTGAATCGGTTTTCAGTGGATCCGATTACAGATCTGTCGGTTGCGCCCCCAGGGTAGTGGATAGAATCCCACGCTTATGCGGTGTAATCAGGTCATAATACGGAATTCCTGACCGTGAACCATTGTAGCCAAACTGAATGGAGTTGCATGCAGTATTGAGACCCTTTCTATATTTCTTTTTCAAGAGTAGACTCATTCGAGTCGTATAGAAGGCTAAATTTCCTGCCCCTACCCATTTCTCCCCTTTTCCAGTGGCAAAACTCGCTGCCCCAGTTCTCCTCTCCACATTTATTACCTCCTTCTTTTACATATTAGTATAATGTTTTAAATTGATTAACATGTCCTCGTCCTGATTAGCTGAAATATTACTCACTAGATGTAAAACTCTAAATATTTAATCAATCTAAAAATGTGACACTACCCAAATTGCACCACATTTTAACGTTTTTATCTTACTACTATTTAACGTTGCAAACAAACTTAATGAATTTATATTTTATTTATTCTTTTGACAATACCTTTACTTTGTGCATACTTCCAAGCTGCCTTGAATAATTCTTGTGTAAACTTTCGAGGAAATTACGGAGATTAGCATCAAAAGTACCCGAATTGCACAAATGTTGACTTGAGTTTAACTGCTAATTTTTTTCAACATGTTTGAAAATTCAGCTATTTTTTGCAAGTGTTCAGTCAGATGTTAAACTATTTCAGTCAAATTTAACTTATAGTGATCTGACAGTTTGTTTATTCATTGACAATTTTTTTTAGATTATTTCTCAAAATGGTAGAAGCAAAATAAACTAGAAACTGACAAAATCAGAAAGGGCCCCGCCCCTGGCGTGTCCCAAAAACCTGTTTGCTGAATTTCATGGAAATCATAAAAACATAAAAAACAAAATTCTGAGTTATTGTAAATTTAGTTTCTGTATATGGTCGTTTTGACAACTTATGTCTAACCTGTTCAGATCAAATCTAAAAAATATATGAAGGTCATTTCCAGTTATCATACGACAGAGGTAATTCACAAAATATGAATGTTTTCATATATAAACCTTTCCCCCAAAATGTTTTATGATTCTCCTCAAAATCATTAGAGGCCTTCTTTTGATCAAGTCCAACACTGTACATTAAACTTATAAAAATCTGTGAAGGTCATTTCAAGTTATCATACAACAAAGAGCTTATTTTCAAAATATGCTGTTTTTCATATAAAAACTTAACATTTTTCCCCAAAAGTGTTCAGATTTTCCTCAAAAACAAAAGGGAGCTTCCTTTGGTCAAGACCAACCTTGTGTATCAAAATCATATAAATCCCTGAAGGCAATCTTGATTTGTTGTACAACATAGAGCTAATTCTCAAAATATGCACTTTTTCATATAAAAACTAATTTTTTCCCTAAAAATTGTATTTAAATTTTCCTAAAAAGTGAAAGGGAACTTCCTTTGGTCAAGTTCAACTTTGAGTATGAAAATCATTAAAATCCCTGAAGGCAATCTTTAGTTATCATACGACATAGAGCTTATTCTCAAAATATGCACTTTTTCATATAAAAACGAAGTTTTTTCCAAACAATAATCTTCTGATTTTCTTCAAAAAAGGGGAGCTTCCTTAGGTTAAGTTCAACCTTGAGCATCAAAATCATTAAAATCCCTCAAGGCAATCTTAAGTTATTATACGACATAGAGTTAATTCTCAAAATATGGACTTTTTCATATAAAAACGAAGTTTTTTCCCC
>MJUU01059389.1:47791-66957 GCA_002080025.1 Modiolus philippinarum | reverse complement strand
ATATAGCTCGATGTAGATATTACGGCACCCTAATGTTACAACCAGTCTAAACAGTTACAACAAAATTTAAACAATATTGGCCATTCCATTTTTGTTTACTGTCTGTTAATTATGAACATAATCACAAGTCCCCTACCTTGCTTATTTGCTGATAAAGATTTATTCAGCTGCCACACCTGTCTTTCAATGGCGTCTTATCCTTGGTTTTGTTTTTTCTTGCGTTTGAAAACAATATTTTTTGCGTTTAAACGCAATAATTATGCGTTTAAACGCAATATTTTTTGCGTTTAATTGCAATGATTTTTGCGTTTATTCGCAATAGGTTTTGCGTTTAATCGCAATAGTTTTGCGTTTAAACGCAATAATTATTGCGTTTATTCGCAAAACAAACTTATTGCGTTTATTCGCAAAGTTATTGCGTTTATTCGCAATGTTTTGCGTTTAAACGCAAAAGTTATTGCGTTTATTCGCAATGTTTTGCATTTAAACGCAATAATTATTGCGTTTATTTGCAATGTTTTGCGTTTAAACGCAAAAATTATTGCGTTTATTCGCAATGTTTTGCGTTAAAACGCAAAAGTTATTGCGTTTAAACGCAATAAAAAATATTTTTGCAAAAAATGTGGCACGAATATGCTTCCGTAAGAAAGCCCCCTTCAGAATATTTTTTTTTCATCATTTTCGCAGCCAAAATATTTTTTCACATAAAATCAGCTTCAGAAATTTTTTTTCGAAAAAAACCATAGCCCCCCCCCCTTTCAGGTTAAATGGTCGGTCCCTAATGTATTTCATCAAATGTTTAGTAATAAATACAGATGTTTTGAAAATGTGATACAGTGCATGACATTCATTCCGTATTCACACTATGAAGTCATGCATGTACCCTTTATCGCACACCCTTTATCAAATGGCTAGCGCTGTATCATACTCTTTTTTTCCAAAAACATTTTTTTTTCAATTTGACTTTTTTCATTCAATAAAAAAGTTTGTGTGTGGGGGGAGGGGTTTGGGGAGTAAGGGGTAACAAAAATTTGCTTAGGGTGAATTTTTAGTTCACCTCAACGAAGTTTAGGGGGACTATTGGAGTACCCCTGGCATCCGTGTCTACGTACGCGTCCACATTTAGGTGTATATTTCAGCAACTATGCATGGTAGGATCATCAGACTTTACATGCAGGTGAGTCTTAGGCTGACTTACGGCCTCCCAGAAAATTAGGCCTCTCCACATGAAAGACTTTCATTCAAGTTTACGTCCAAGTTCAGATCTCAGGCACTATACATGGTAGGATCATGTAACCTTATATACATGCATCTCTGACAGCAAGTCAGCATCCTGGCAAAATTGGTCACTTTGACCTATATTTTCCGCTTGAATGACTTGCATTCAAGTTTATGTCCGAGTACATTTCTGATTCACTATACATGGTAGGATCATGTAACCTTGCATATGTGCATGCATCTCTTGAGGATATTCCTTCAGAAATTCTTCCTGCAGGCTTTTTTGTAAATTATTTAAGAGTTCAGTTGATAATTAAATAAATGTATTGCCCCAAAATTAACCCAGCAAACTGCAAAGGCATTACTTAAGTGTTATTAAATGGGTATTTCCATATTCATCCTTTATGATGTCCAAGTACAGTCATATGGGGTGAGGTCACACCTGTGATTGGCCCAAAGTAAAGGCGAAGGTCAATACAGGTGATTGAAACCCAATAGGAAAATTGGCAATAAGTGAGGGTGGTGATATATCGAGGGAATAAATAACATTGAAACTATGGAAATTTTTGAAAAATGTACCATGAAAATGGTTGGCGATAATTTGGGGGACCGCTGTTTAAGTGGGGAGGTATAACGAGGGAATATGTATATCTAGCCCATGTAGTTCATCTTTGTATGTACCGGTATATGTGTCTCAATTTATCAGTACTGTGCTGTTTTGTCTTTGGTTCTTTATTTTTATTATTATGCCATTGACTTGGATTATTAGTTTTTAGACTGGCAGTTTGGTAAGGGCTATTCCAGTAAAAATTTCCACCTGGGGGTGGAACGCCACTTATTTTTATACCGCCCACCAAGAGAAAAAAAATTAAATATATAGTTAAACTATAAGGATACAATAGAAATATACCCACCACCAACAGAAAAAAAATAATAAATGGTGTTCCATCCCCTGGTGGGAATTTTAAATGGAATAGCCCTTAAGTAAGTGGGAACCAAGCCTCCAGTCTAAAAACAAATGATCCAAGTCAATGGCAATATAAAAAAAAGAACCAGAGACAAAGTTACATTTCAATAAATGTATGATTTTTTTTTATCTCAGATAACTCCACAGTAATGTGCAGACAGATTACATCGGAAGTTTGGTGAAGGCACCTTTTTGGGAAATAGCTATGTGATGATTTATAATTAAATGTCACCACTGGTTAATGCCTGAATAAGTGCTTGAAATTCATCTCAACAAAGTATTAACATACAAACTCATATAAAGTAGGAGTGTTTAATTGAACTGTAAGGGTAGATGGAGACCAGCAGGAGAAACTGGATGGTTTCGATGGACTAAAGGAGAAATGGGTATAGTATTTAAGGCAAAGATAGAGAAACAAGAGAGGAGAGATAAAGGACGGGAGAAGAGAGAAAGAAGAAAGGCATTCACCTGTCCAAATGTAAGAATGGAATGTTCTTTTTTATCCGTAAACTCAAATTTGTAAAGAATAGTGATTCGAGCCGAAGGCACTTGTTATAAAAATGCAAAAATCGTTTCGCTAGACAATGACGCAGGTGTAAATTTCATCAACATCCGGTTGCACTATTTCTAGAAACTGACACTGATTGACCAATCAGCAAGTGAGGTCAATTTCTAAACATGTTGATTATTAATTTCATCTAACATTATTTTGGAAGTATTTATTTTGAACAAGAATTAGAGAAATAAATGTATTGTCTAACAACAATATTTTTAAACAATAAAATATTCTCTCACTTGGCACATGTAAAATGTACAAAATATTTGCTCTATGAAAAATAGAGGGGTGAAAGGAAGACTTTTGGTGGGTTATTAAATTTGAAAAAAAATTAATACAAACTTCAAATAAAGTGATTTCCAAACACCAACAGTTGCTTATCTAAATCCATCACTATTAGCTAATAATATTTCAATGGAAGGATAAAGCTAAAATACCGTCCATATAGTTTAACAGAAACAAAATTGATTAAAAACTGAGTACATTTTATTTCACTGTTGGTCAAAAACAACTGATTATTGCCATAGGACTTTTTCTCATATATGTAGTACCTTAATTAACCAATTATAGAAATTGTAAAGCCATTGATTAAACCACTCAAAATGTAAATATGTGATAAATGCGTTAGAGAATGATAAGCCATGCTCTATGAAATAAGTGCTCGGAGCTAAAGCTCCTCGCACCGTATTTTATAGAGCATGGCTTATCATTCTCTAACCCTTACCAAATATCATTTCCCTCTGACTTACAGTCGAAAACCTCGTCTATCGGTGCCATATTGCCCTAGTAAAAGGACATGAACTTTCGGTTTTGAAAAAAAATCGTTAATGCCAAATGATGTTGATTTCAATAATAATGAATGTAATAAACATTGTAAATATGTGCAACTACATTAGAATGGAGATAACTGTATTGTATTTGATGATTTGGAGTCATCTATTGGGGATTTGGTGGTCGCAAATACCGCGTCGCAAGTAAACTCACTTTGCGACCATAAAATCCCCAATTGATGCCTCAAATCTTCAAATACAATACAGTCATCTCTTAAACCTTAAGCGCTCACCAGTTTTAATACACTTGTGCTGAATATTATGTCTCGTAATATTCTTGTGTTTGTCTTCTGTTTCTCTCAGTATTTCTTGTGTCTTTGCTTAAACTTCTGTTATTCATCTACATGTTATGTAATATGTTACCCAAGGATGATTGTAGCTAAAATAAGCTTTATCATGCTAGTACATAAGTAAATGAGAACCGAATTGTCAGTCAAAAGAACGAACAATCCATGGATAATGTCAACATCGGAAACACTAAGAAACAAGGACAACAATTGAGCATGGCAACATCGAAAACACTAAGAAACAAGGACAACAATTGAGTACGGGACTCAAAAGAATGATGAAGACACACATACAGATAAACAACACGGACCCTATAAAAACCATGGTTGAGATCAGGTGTACCGGTAGAGTAAGCATATCCTGCTTTTTATAAGACATCCATCGTATTGAACATGTAAACTCTGGTAGCAAACTCGAATCCCATACAGGTAAAAAACAAACTTTAGTTGTAGAGGGAAAGATCTCTTGTCATCTGCGAATCAGATATGCCATAGCAATCCACAAGATCATGATGTCGTCCGTAAAACGTCTGTAGTGATGACTTAGTTTTTGGTAACGTACCCTTGCTTAAGTAGTCGATTTGTAAGCAACAGAGATCTATCAAGGAAGACACTGTAACGATCACAAGCCCTTGAGTAGCTAATGAGTTGTGAGATGTAAACTCTATATGCTGGTGCTTTTGGAATGTTGCTACAAAGACAAGGGAAGTTTACTATTGGAAAAGTGAAATCATTGCGTTTGTCATATAGCCTGGTTTGTAGTGTACCTCTGTTGTCAATTTCAAGAAGAAGGTCAAGGAACGAGGCCGATGTGGAAGTATCTGTAGTATCCTTAATTTCAAGCTCTTTTTGATAAATAAGATGAAGAAAATCACCAAAGCGAGGGTTGTTTAGTGATGAAATATCATCTATATAACGGAAGCTGAAATTAAAGGACTGGACAAGAGTTTTTACATTAAAATATCATAATTTAGTAACATTCAACACCTCGCCCAGGAGAGAAAAAGATGTCTAAAATAATATTTAAACCAAAAAAAAAAAACAAATATTTTCAGTGAAATGTACGCTTTTATCCTCATACCACCAGTGGCTCGCATTTTTATTTATTTCACATTGCTGTATAAAAGGATAAAGGCATGTAAGTATCTCTAACTTGTCTTCATTTACAAATCCGTGTATCCCCAAATGTTATTTGGTAAAAATACCTTTTAAGGACTTATACAACACTTATCAAGTAAAAATAGAAAACATACCTGTATCCAAAAATTATATGATGTATAACATTACCGGCTGCAAAGGTCATTAGATCCCGAATGTTACCAATGCTTTTACCCATGGATTTCTCAAACTCCTCTGTCAAATTTTGCACTTCATCGAGTATTTTTTCCTCCATTGATTTTCTTCCAACTCCAAACTCGCGCATGGTTTTCAAAGAAAAGCGTCGGATTGCCTTCCAAGTTTCACCGTTTGACCAAGTGACCCCATTTCCTGTAAAATGTAACGGCAAATTTCTTAAGTTTTACAAAAACTTAAATAATAATCTTATAATAGGAGTTATATATCAAATTTAATTAAGTAAGTACAGTCATACAACATCAGATGATCAATGCATAGGTAAAAGCAATTAAATCATAATTTGTGAGCTCTATCTTAAACATTTTTACTAAATAAAATTCGAAAAATTCTGGCATGCCGAAATTCCACTTTTGTTGATAAATATTTGATATAATACTTGACTTCAAAATGCAGAAGAACAATGAAAGTGTTCCATTTGCTTAATCTTACCATGTATTTTTAGGGATTTTGTCCCATGAACATTTACTCCATATCCCTTTATTTGTTCATTTACTGTGGAGTTTGTCTTTCGTGCAGGGTAGAGTCCATAAAAAGATTCCTCGTGCTTGAGGTGTATGCTCTTTATTTTGTATGCAGTTATGGTGTACATATTCAAGTGAGAATTTCTCATTTGAATGCACTATAAAAATTCAACATTTTGGCTTTCTTGTTTTAAAAAAAATAAACTATTTTTCAGACCATCTATGTATATTGCCCACATCTCCCTATTTTACCTGCCAGGTTTTCTTGCAATCAACTTGATGAGTGTCGTGTGATCGTTTATATGTTGTATTGTCTATTGGTCCCTTTGTCGGGCAAAGGATGACAGTGTTTGTAAGAGAACTCTGCCCGATATATTATGCTTGTTGACGACTTCGCATCCATGGTATACATGAGTGTGGCGTTGTTCAACATTTAGCGAGTGATTTCCTTTTAAAAAACCGGTGCTAGGGGGCAGTCTTGAACTTACTATGAGGTAGGAGTGTTTGCTCTTTGTTGAAGGCCTCATGGTGACTTCAAGATGCAGAACAACAATAAAAGCGTTGTTCCATTTGCTTAATCTTACCAATTTTAAAAAAAATCGATATTGTAGGACTTATTTTAGAACTGCGAAATGAAATTTACACGTAGCTCTATAGTCTATAGACCATTGAAACCCAGAAAATTATAACACTTTCATTAGTATTTTGTTTAAGTAGAGAAAAGTTTAAACGATTTTTGAGCGTTTTTGGCATATCAATTGTATTCACTATAAAGCTTATCTTATAAACTAATCATATTTTGTGTCTGCTTTGTATGAATTAGAAGATATTGAAAGATAAACTGCAGCAAAAAAAAAACCCAAAAATTTTCCAAAGTTAAGTTAGATGTTTTTTATCCCGTTCTACAATTGCGTGCAAGTTGCATGATTGCTAACATGTTTAATTTTCAATAAGTAGGTGTACGCCGGCTGACTGAGGTTCGGAAGTTGGTTTGCGATGAGGTATTCGAGCCCATTAGCATATTCCCTTGGGGTAATGTATTTAAAGCTATTTTTGTATGAAACTGTTATGCAAATGGAAATTAAATTGGTATGAATAGTCCTCTGAAACTTGCATTTTCGCTTTATCACTGCATTCCAAAGGGATGTACGTGATGTAAAAGACTTCCTTGTACCAAACAAAAGGATTGAGTGTCCATGATCGCTTTAGATATTCAAATGCCATTCAAGTTGGCCTCCAGCAGTGAATAAAGTTAAAAATTAAACCCATTGGGAAAAGCATCTATTATAAATAAGCATCTGAATTTTTTTCTAAAGATTAATAGAAAACGTTTTTATCACAAAAGTCCATAAGGGATCATCTTTGGAAAAAGTGCGCGAATTTAAGTTAATACCTCACCAAACACTGGCGGTTACAGTGACACAGTTCAACCCTATTGCCTGTTGTTTTATATAAGGCCTGTATTGGTCTTAATTCATTAGGTTTTATTGTCTTCCTTATATAAATCATTTGTATAACATTATTGCGTGAATTGAAGGTTATGTTTTTGCTTTTTACTAAATGTGACATGTGAAAATTGTAGTTAATGTGGCACAACTTTCAATAAGTGCGCGTTTTATCGGCGATCGATACAAAACCTGCAAAATAAAGCAGGGACAGTTGAAATGACGTCACCGGAAGTCACATGACCGGAAGCGGAAGTCACGTGACCGGATGAATAACATGTCAATGTTGCGGATGCGCAACCGGAAGTGGGTATTTATCAATTGTAGGTAGCCATATTGACCGGAATTGACGTGTTGGAACATACAACACCGCAGGGGTGTTGTATGACCTTACTGCAGTGTACATGCGCGACCGGAAGGGGGTGTGTCTCCAGTCGGCGGCCGGAAGTCGGGAATTTTCTTTCATTATTCCCCCTTTTTGTATTATTGGCCTTCTTTAGTATTTCATGTATGCTTTGTATTTCTTCCCTTTTCTATCCTTTTCTCCCTTGTACTCCTCATTTTTAGTATTGCTCTTTGTATTTCATTCCAATGTTTAACCTAATATCCGGGCGTTGTCATTCAGCAATTGTTATTGAGGGTGTCTGTATCACGCCCGCATTCGTCAAGGGAGGAAAGCAATGCTACTGAAAAACCAGAGTATGCTACGGATGAAGAACTAACAGAATAGACACATGACATGACATGTTATTCATCCGGTCACGTCACTTCCGCTTCCGGTCATGTGACTTCCGGTGACGTCATTTCAGGTCTCACCACAAATACTAACCGAACTGTCCCTATATACTACTGCTCACCCCTGATGTTGTTTTTAATATGTAAATAGGTGTGACCTATGAGGGGGGCGTAGCAGTAATATACAACAACGATGAACCTTTAAAAGAAGGCTTTGTTTATTACAACAGCAAAAAAATAAAAACATAAGTTTTCTGATTCTTGGAAGGTCCATAACCCTGTCAAAAATAAGTGGATTAGAAGACGAAATTCATTTGTAAATTCGAAGAGGTAGACTCACACAAAATGTTAAATCAATACCTGCAATGGTTTAGAAAAAGAGGTGCGGCTGGAAAACTAATGCTTTTTAAAATGTTTTATTTGTATGTTTTTATACTATAGGGTAACGGGACAGATAGTACCCATAAACCGGTTTAACCCTACCTCTGTCTTTTGCTAGTGCTGGTACCAATTAAGTCCGGCTGTTCCGACTTCCTATCGTTGTCTACGTTTGTCTTATAGGTGGTTTTCCTGTGTAGTTCCTTGGCAAATTGTGGCATGTAATTATAAATTTCAGCCATTGTAGGTGTTTCCTATGGTCAAATTTTTCATCCTGGATTTTTTTTGTGGGTAACTTCTGTCCTGGCTGTTTATTTTTGTTCCAAGCCTGTTCTGGATTAACCCGCATAGTCATCCTGGATTTTTTTTTGCTAATGGTAACCGTCCTGCCTTTTTTTTTAATTTGACCATAGCCCCCCCCCCCATAAAAATCAAATGGTTGCTCCCTTATCGGCACTTTCAAATTTCTGCACGAGTAAGAATTTTTTTCTGTTCTTGGAATGCGAGACAGCTGAAAAAGTTTCCAAAATATCAGAAGTGTACAATGAAGCATCATTCATATCCATGAGCCCATAATTAATAATGTAAGATGGTGTCTGGTCATCAAACCATTTGTCAATTTAATTCATTTGGATTTTTTTTATTTACGGATTATACCAAATCCTGATCACCGCCACCAAAGGGACCTCAATGACACACTTTGGAAACCCCGTAAAAACTCATTATCACTTACAAATTTAATAAACTATATAGATCCTCCTAAAATCTGATAACCAACGGCTATAATTGAATACAAATATTTTAGATCGTGGTAAAGTTTTTTTTTCTATTTGAAAACTATGAATGATAGTGCCATTTTTCCCCAACTTAACCAAATATTGATTTATTGATGGTAATCAGTCAGATCGAACATCTCAACTTGGGGTTGGAGTCTTCAAGAAAAATTATGTTTTCATTGCTTTGATGCGATTCGTGCTGGTACTGTTCAGAAATATAATACAATTGTTCAAATACAAATATCTTTTACCGCTTAAGATACAGAAGACTTTACGCGTAAATACAAAAAAAAATGACGCAGAAACTTGCATGTTTCTTAAAAAAAAAAAATATAAGACTCAACTTCTGGATTGAAATTTTTTCACATACTTGACGAGTTTCGATGAAAGGTTTTTGAATTCCGAAAAACATATCAACGAGAGCATCGGAGTCAATTTGGTTTGCCTGTTTACGCTCAAATATATTTACTGAATGTTTTATGGATTTATTTTTTTTNTTTTTTTTCCTTCTTGGTGTTAAGAAAACCGTATTTTTGTATGAAATTTAGCCTGTAAAGTCATATATCTGCTATTTAGGCGGACTTTAGAGATCATTTTACTTTTGCAATCTATTAGCAGTAAGATATCAATGGAAATAAAATCAAAATGACGTCATAACTAACATAACAAAAATTTACGTCACAAATGAAATTTGATGTGTCATTTCTGGTCCGCGTCAGAACAGGTCACTAGACGGTATATTAACGAGAAATATTTTAATTCCAATTTAAATTGTATCAATAAAGTAACCACTATTCCAAGAATTATTCTGTGGATTTTATTTAAACAAATTCCATTTTAGACACAGACCATTTGATTTTCCGGGGGCCTGGTATTTTTACCCGAGTCTGGAATTGTTTTCGCCCGCTCTGCTTCGCCAGATTATTCCTTTCCTACTATGCTAGAAAATTTTGTCGAGCCACGCTTTTTTCTATTGGACCGGATCAGGGCCAGATTATTTATTTTCAACCCAGATGCAGGTCAGATAATTTTTTGGGGAAAAATGGGGGCCAGAAATTTTTTCTAGAAAAATACCCCCCCCGAAAATCAAATGGTCCGTGCCTTAAAAAGGAATGCACAGGTAAATTTTACTTGTGGAAATACATTTGAGCACTGGTAGGTCATTTACCAATGCACTAATTGATAAGTTCCTGAATGAGGGAATTTCTTTAGATTTTGTCAGCTTTTTGTCATCTGAAATCCGAAGTGATGAAAACGTGAAAAACGTTATTTTCAGAAGATCTATGTTTGTTATTTCCTGCAAAAAACTTACGCAATTTGCTTATCAATATTGAATTATCTAGGAATAAAAGTACCACAGTTCGCGTGAACACGTAAACATGTGAACATCGCGCCGTCTGTGATGCTGAAATTACTATGGTTGCTATGGAAAACGAGATCTCGTTGCCCCAGCGCCTTTCCGATGAAATCGGTTACTTTTGAAAGAGAGAACGAAAAATCCTTTTTATTACTTTGTTTTCAAAATTTTATAACTCTGTTTATTACAAATGTATCAAATACAATTTCGTAATTCTCCATTTATGTTAAATTTTGCTCCATGAGCTCCATGAAGATTCAACTTCCTTCCGTTGCGCGCTACGCGCGCTTAATCCTACACTGCATAACGGAAGTCGAAAGAAAAATAGAAACACGGTATACAGAATATGATGATTAAATTTTGACATTTCTTAGTATTTATGGGGGGCTACGCCCCCCTATCAAGGATTTCTCGAAACCTTTTTTAATTGATCAACCATTGTAAACTAAACGAATTTAGGAAAGAAATATACAGCTCCATGAACATTTAAACGGAGATATAAGACAAAATGGTATTCTCTTAATTTTCCCTTAGTTTAACACCAGGACTGAAATTCAAAATGTGATGAGTGAGCCACCTTAAGTATCATTTTACTGACATTTTCTGCATCTCAATGGACTTGCAACATAATGGATTTTTTTTTAATTTATGTACGTACATGTAAATGTCACTCGTCTTATCTGAGCGATTTAACGTTCGATGAAGGGTACCGAAATCAGCCGAGGATGGCCGAATGATTCAAATGTATCTTTTGAAATGTGGTTATTGCTCATGTATTACCTTGTGGTTAAACAATATCTAATATATACGACAAAAATACCTTTTCTCATTTTCTGTGCCATCCTAATAACAGGGATCCAACTAGGTCTGTCTGTAAAGGCTTGGCTTTGTAACACATGATTCACATTCTTATATCCACACACATAGACAACAGGGAAAGGTCCGAAGTACAGCCGGAAAACCTGACCATATTTCTCAGCCAATGTTGAAAGAAAATCAGCTTTTGATTCCACTTTTTGAATCTTTTCCAGTAAAGTGAGGTTTCCAATCAAAGGCCAGGTTGGTGGCCCAGGTATATTAGTTTTTTGTCGTAGCAAGTAGAATATTGTACATAGAAACAATGTTACACTAATCAAAACTATTGAGAGATTCGGCTCCATACTTGAGAAAAATGGGAACTTTTACAGTAAACTAAGGTATCATTTCATTAAACGACTTCACATGGTTTGGTATATTGTAAGGATTACAAATAAGTTTTTCTCGCCTGTAAACAATAAACAATATGATACATATATAAATTTAAATACCCCATTAAAACCTTAAGCTTAAATAAGAAAAAAAAAACGAAATTCTTTTTAAGGTATATATTACGTCGACTTTGGCTCTATTATTAAACGCGCGCGATCGTTGTTTTCGTTTGTCTCTATTTTGTTCTTATTTTGGCCTGTGATTGAAAGTTTCCGTCATTGTAGGTGTGTTGTTTTGTTTTTTTTAAGGTAGATAGAAACTATTCCGAAGCGCAATTGAAAATTAAAGAGTCGAATACGGTTAAGGTTTGATTTCCGGACCGGAACAGTTATTTGACAGCCTTTCTTTGACCGACAGATGTGAAACGTTATATTGTTTGCATTTTGCTGCGAATTACTTCCCTTTACTCGTAAATACTATTTGATCCGGATGCTTCGTAAACTATCTCCGTTAATATGCATTTTTTTTATGACGATATCATATTAAAAACTATCTGTTTTCATATAAATATAAAATTCTCATGGATAAAAGATTTATTTCTATTAAGCTGAAAACTATCTTTCCATATTTTCCCCATACATCCTATGTTAATTTAGATAAAAAATATCTAAAAATGTGCGAACCTTGACCTCAATTCTAGAAAAAAAAACAAGCATGGCGACCCACACTTTTTATTACAGTTTTAGGGTTGGTATGACTGGTACTTCAATTGAGCAAACTTTAAACTGTGTTATTGTATATAAAGTGTAATATACTATAAATTTTACCAAATTTGGCCAGTAGTTTATGGGTAGAAGACGTTTGTTCGTGTTTCCCGTTGAGTTCAATGTTAAGCTATGTTCCTTGCTGTGAACCTGAAAAAAAATCTTCGTAGGGGACCACATAGAGACTGTTGTGACCAAGTTTGGTTCCAAATGCCTCAGCAGTTATTTTAATGTGTTTCACATAGGTTGGTGGCCATCCTTTATATAATGCTGGAACACCTTTTCTGCAGGGGACCACCCAAGAACTATTTTGGCTAAGTTTTGTTTAAACTTGCTCAGCAGTTTCCATGGAAGATCTTTAAAACAACGGCAGTAGAATACCGAAGGAACAAAGAAGTGGAATTTACAAAAATCGAAGTCCAAAGACATGGCTAAAACGGGGTCACAGAAAACAATGTCGTTAAACACAGAAAACAGTGACATTAGACAGATACAAAGCACAGAAACAGAAAAAACAATATTCAAAAACAAAGCACTCACAGGGTGAACTCCAGTGAAACCGGAAGGGTAAGCATGTCCTGCCCTGTTAACAGCGCCCGTCACACTGTAAGTGAGTCAATCTAGGATACTGTCAAAATCGGTAGTCAAGCCCGGGAAGTCGATAATCTAGCTGAAAATGTCCGCTTTCATTTGGGATACTGACACGTCATATCTTTCAATGATGTTATGGTGACGGCCATATAATTTCTTGGGGATTAAATTAACAATGGTTGAACAAATCCCTGACTAAGCAGCTTTTGGGACAGTGTTTTTGCTCTGTTAAAAAAATCACTGTTCAAACTACACGCTCGACAGTAACGAATGAACTGCGAAACGTAAACTCCATAGGCTGGGGAGTTAGATATATTGCTGCTAAGAAAGGGAAAGTTCACAATGGGGAAATTAAAATCATCATGCTTGTCGTATAGCTTAGATTTCAAACGTCCATCTTTATCAATATACAACAAAAGATCCAGGTACGAAGCTGAAGTAGGTGTATAGCTGTGTCTTTAATTTCAAGCTCATTGGGATAGATCTGATGTAAATATTCCTTAAATTTAGGATTATTAAGAGAAAGTACATCGTCTATGTAGTGGAAGCTGAAATCAAAGGTCTTGGCTAAATGTTTTTGTTTTCTTTGTGTAAGCCCTTGTAAAAACTTGGCCTCGTACGAGTAAAGGAAAAGGTCAGCGAAAAGTGGCGCAATGTTGGTTCCCATCGGAATCTCTATTGTATGTTGGAAAACAAAACCTCCGAATTCGACAAAAATATTGTCGATCAAAAATTCTAACATTATGATTACGTCAGTCATTTGAATCCGCGTGGTTCTTAACAAAACATGTTTTGTCTTTCCCTACTACTAAAAAGGTGTATCTGCGCTCTCTATTTTTAGTGCAGAAACATTGATGTAATAAATCTGCAATTACTGTTTTCAGTTTATTGTGTGGCAGGGTTGTATAAAGAGTAGAAAAGTCAAAAGTTTTAATGCTATGGCAATAGGTAAGACTGGTAGATGCTAGCTGTTCAAGGAGATCTTTGAAATTTTTTAGAATCCACATCTGATTCACGCCGCTCGTGGAGTAAGCTTTATCACAGTATTTTTTCAGGCCATCTCTGACTGTGGTCTTAACAAAGTAGTGAGGAGCTGTGAAAGAGGTTTGGTGGTGCATCTGGACGACCCGGCAATGAATTTCTGTTTGTAAGGATTCTTATGAAGTTTAAGTACACAGTAGATGTAAGGGAGTTGATTGTTTTCATCATTGGCTTTGATGCCAAATGATTCTAAAACTGAAGTGTGATTTTTAACAATCTCCTCCCTCGATATTGTAAAAGGGGTATAAGTAGGGTTTCCAGACGAACTGTCGATGCCCATCTCCTTCACAAGGCAGTCGAGATTTTTCATATAGGATCCAATGCTAAACTATGTTTCTCGCTGGCGGCTATCTTGGATATATGATGGACCTGAAAACACCCTTTTCACGATACAACCTTAGTTGAATGCTATTTTGCCGCCAGATATTGCCATAACTCGGTGTTGAAGAGAGCATTATCGTTTTTTCTTTATGTTATTGATGCCGCAAATTTAACAAAAGCAAAAAAGTAAGAATAAGTGGTATGGAATGAAAAAGTATCATGTAATTTAAAGACCAAATAGCCTTTGCGTCAAGCTTGCTGAAAAATTGTGGATTCAATTAATTTTCGTCGAAGCTCAATCAATCAATCAATCAATCCTCGGAAAAGTTTGTAGCAATTATAATTTATTTCCGAAACTCAAATATTCTCAACTGAATTAAAGATGTCTAGAACAGAGAAGCATTATTATTCAAAGTTCCATTCCAGTCCTGCCTAAAGAAGATTCTTAGCTCTACAGATGGGAATGGGAATTTCGCCGTGAACATAATTTGGTGTTGGTGGAGGGACAAGCGGACCAATCGACATTTGATAAGGAGCATTTCCATTCATTTTCATACTAGTTTTTTTTTTCTTTTTTTTTTTGGGGGGGGGGGGTCAGAAATTTAAGAATAACAGCAATTAACGAAAGCCCTTGATATAATTCTTCTAATGTGCTGTGTGACTGTATAAAATTCAAACAACGACACACTTACATATTCTTTATGAATCAATGGGTTTTTAAATCGGTGAATCGAATCTTATACTTTCGAGGGATTTGTTTAGTCATGGTTTAGATGTGAAAAATTAGAACTGGCTTCCCATTCATTCAGTATTATTCAAGACATAATGAATACATTTTTGCAAGAGGGATGTTATCCTTATTTTTTTAAAATGGTGTAAAAGGCTTACCAGAGGATCAGCTACTGGGGATGGATTAACACCCTAACTGTCCACCAGCAGTAGGATAAACTAATGGCAATAAGTAATAATATACCGAAGTAACTTTTTCTTCTGAAGTTGCCTTTCGGCAAATTATGTGTTCTTCGGTTTTTAATAGAGTAACTTATTCTGAATTTTGGAGTCTAAACTAACCGAGGCTATTACAACATTTTAATATTCTTTTTCACTTTATTATTTTAAAACAGCATGGTATGCTTATTTTTAACTGACGGTTCGGTTCTCACTTACTTTTGAATAAACTTGTGATTCGGGCAGGTATGCTGAAATATTGGACAACTGGGATGGTGATATTCTCGGGGTTCATGCCCTCGGGCCATGACAGTCCACTGGTACAAAATACCAAATTTGTTATTATACAGATTTGTATTTCAACACCTCATGTATCCTTGGTATTAAACTATACTTATATTTACATAAATAAACCAGCATTTACTTCTGAAAATCAGCCCAACATTGTTAGATCTGCACATTCGTAGTTCCCTCCATCACTGTTGTGACATCTGTGCGGCAACCACCACCTGCACTACATCCAACTCCCTAGACCACGCAGCTACCTAGGCTCTATAAAGATATAGCTTTCGGTAACCGGATTATACCCCCTCGTAGGTTTAATCTAGGATTGAAACGCAGTACAAGATGTATAGGAGCTCAATGCAGATCGGCCGTGTTCACAGCATAATTGATAAAAAAAACACATATTTCGAAAATATTATGACTTACCTTTTAAAACCCTTGATTACAATAATGTTAAAGGCTTGGTAGTAATTGATATATAAATGTATATAATATACACACGTAATAAAAATACAAAGGGTATCTTATATCTAAATATGTTTATTTTTAAATTTAAAAACTGAAGGTCATTGAGCCTTCTTTTGTGTGACAGGGTGAAATACACATTTGTATAACGTTCTATTTGTTGGTAACAAATCATTTTCAATTATGAAATGGTCGGTATGTCAAGAATTTTATCATATTAAAAGTATATGTAATGGCTTGGTTTATTAATGATTTGATGTCTTGGTCTCATCGGAAATTACCCCTTATCATTATTAGAGATACAAAAAATATACTTTTCCACGTCAATTTCCCTACCCATTGACACGTTATCAGTGACAAAAAAAACGAATAAACAAAGAAATATATAAACCTAAAAGCAAGGAAAAAACTATAAATTATGTATATTTTTCATTGATGTCTATCAAGCCATTCGGCCGTCACTAACAAATCTGTAACCAACACAAAAGGTTCAATAAAGACCAACAAATATTTTTGTTCCTACTTTTAGCTTTCAAACATAAATGCACACAATTTTGTAAAAAAAATGAGGGATAGAAATATCCCAGATAACTAAACTGATGTTTGTTTTAATCTGCTTAAAAACTTAAAGCTAGAAAATATCGCTAGTTCAAACGGGGAGACGTTTTTTTGCGTCAAACATTGATTGCTGACTTTTATGTTCGGAAGAGTTTGTATGTCAGGGTGCAAGGACTCCAGTCCAACAGTGTAACGGAAAAGCACTCGACTTCAAACACAATGGATGTTAAAAAAATACTTAGTGTATTATAATATTGTCGACAACCGGTGAATTGTTGTTCGTAAATGGTTCTCTAATATATAATCTTTATTTGCAGACAAAAGACTCGTTAGAGTCATAGCAATCGTGAACGTTTGCTTCCTTTGACATGAAACAGGATGAGACACAAAATCTTTTCAACTACCTAAATTTAGTATTCACGGATCCAATTCATGAGTTGTTAATGCTATTTCTCAAACCACGTAGTGTAATTTGGTTAGGAATAACATCCAACACAAATATCTTAGGCAAGGTAAAACGTATCTGCATTCAAACCAAATTTTACTGTTCGCGCAAATATGAATGTATTTTGCATTATATTTTATTTTCAAATGAAGCCAAAACATATCTAAAACATGGAAATCTTTGAAAATTAGTTTATCTATTAACTAGCATTATTAAATACATTCATGAAGTTTATAGATAGAAAATATAAACATGTGACTCGCAAACACTCATTACTAAGTGCATTTCTCATATCCGTTTTTACAGAAATGTGTTAAAAATGCCAGAAAATTATTTGAAAATAATGATTGCTGACTTACATTTTTATATCGATCGGGATATCGACGAGATATTCTGTACGAGTTTTTTAAACCGGTTTTGTGGTCCGTTGATCTGAAAATTTTACTAGTATACGGCCCTCTCACTGATACTGCAATATATGATGTTTCTCTCGTTGCGCGACAGTCTTACCAGAAAACTAGACTCATTAGACGAGTGCACTCTTTGGCCAATCTCTCCAAATTACGTCCATTCATCTGATTCATATCTTCTTCAAGAAAATGGTCTTCTTAATTATAGTCTACCTGTATGGGTCTAATTATACTATATGACAAAATGATAGAGAAAGGGAGATTTGTGTATGCAAAAAAGGGTTTAAATCTACGACTGACCTTTGCTATCGCCGGTTCCTAGCCCGTCTTTCCCGAGTCCATATCACTCTTTACATTTGTCCTACTTTCTTTTTTTCCATCTCTCATCTTTTTTTTTTTGTTTTTTGTTTTTGTTTTGTTTTTGTTTTTGTTTTGTTCTTGTTTTTTTGTTTTTTTTTGGTTTTTTTTTGTACAGGATCATTATGAATTGTGGGCTGTTTCTTTACTCGACTTTTCGTGTTTAATTTGTCAACAAAAAATAGGTTGCTAACGATTCAATGAGGTTTACAGAGAAATATGACGAATGCGCATGTCTTGTGTGGTAAGAAATATTGACAAAATGTACCCAAAAGACGTATGGAAACCCATACTGACTAACAAAATTCTTTTGTGGTGCTATGTTAAAAATGTCTACCAGAACACAAACGTTCAAAGCAGAATTAGGCTACATTAAATGTCTAGATACGCTAGTTAGAAAGGGAGTCAGGGTTGTTTAAGGCACAATTGTGAAAATTAACAGTGGATAATAAAACATGTCAACATAGGTCACACTCTTTTATGCCAACCTAAATTGATTCTACGTTTGACGTCACCCACGCGAGTAGGTTTTGAAAATTCTTGAAATATAAAAAAAAATCGTAATATTCATAAATTATCGGATTGAGGTCGCGATCCATCACTATTTGAGCAGTCGAGTATGGAACTATGTAATGAAAGACTAGTAAAAGAAAGCGGAATGAAAGTTTTTATGTCAGTCAAGAGTGTGACATTTGTAAAAAAAAATTGTAAAAGATAATTGCAAATGTTTTGTTTGCAATTTTTGCTAGTTTTATTTCTCCCTCCCTTCATCGTAGATTTCGAGGTCATACGTTGACGTTAAACAAACGGTTAAAAAAGCAGTCATCATGTTGTCTGTTTATCTGCATGCAGGAGACATAAGATGTTGATATCAGTATTTGCAATTCTACAATTCAAGACAAGATCAATACTTTATTTTTTATATTATTTTCCACTTGGTCGATGCCAGTGATGATTGACTCTTGTCCATGTATCACCAGCCCAGTCGTAACGAACACCGACATTTTGTAAAAGAAAAATAATATCTAAAGTTTGTTTTTTTTTAGCTCTTTGGGTCAGTGTGAGCTATTGCCATCACTTGGCGTCCGTCGTTCCGATCCAACAAAAAACATGGCCGCCAGCGCGGAACTTAGGTTTAACATAGGACCCTATGGGAAAAATCACATTTTCATCAACTCCTCTGAAATTTCTCAAGCAAATTCAATCAAACTTTACAGGATTGATGCACTGAAGGTCCTTTAAAAAGATTGCTCATTTTATTTGGATTCGACAAAAAACATGGCCGCTAGCACGGAACTTAGTTAAACATTGGCCCTATGGGAAATTCACATTTTCATCTTCTCCTCTGAAACCACTCAAGCAAATTCAACCATACTTTACAGGAATGATGTATGGAAGGTCCTTTACAAAGATTGCTCATTTCGTTC